>LOEQ01002254.1:59436-69496 GCA_001685075.1 Bramus lutescens | reverse complement strand
AAAAGAAAAAGAGGAAAGATGCAATTAGAATTTCTTTTCTGTCTTCTTTTTTGAGACAGGTTCTCGTGTAGCCTAGGATGATGTCAAATTCACTATGTACTAAGGATGACCTTCCACTTCTGGTCCTCCTGTGCTGGGATGACCTGCATGTGCCACCACACTGGGTCTGTGCACTGCTGGGAACTGGGCTAAATCGGGGCCTTGTGCATCCTAGGCAAGCACTCAACCAACAGAGCTACACATCCTCAGCTAATCAGAATTCTTATCAATTTATAGCCAAGAGTAATGGGGCACATGTAGAGGAAAGAGGAAAAGACCTCAGGGGTATCTTCGGTTACATAGTGAGTTTGAGGCAAGCCTGGGCTACATGAGACCCTGTCTGGAATTAACTAACAAATACTTCTAAAATTAAAATCTGTGAATCCAAGAATATATTTGTGCATGTGGGTAAAAAGGAGGTGGTCTGGTGAATGTGTATGTACACACACACACACACACACACACAAACACACAGTTGAAAACAAATACAGATACTGAATGACACTTAAGTTTCTACCTCAGGCCTTAGTTTATAACAGAATAACCCACATGCACTGCTCTTAGCAATGATGAGGGTAAAACTTCCCTGGACCCCCAAGATGCTTAACTAGTCCGTAAGTGCAAAGTAAAACAGCCTACAGACAGACTGCAGAGCAGACACACAACAAGGGACCTTGAGTAAGGTCCTTTAGAAAGAACACTGTAAGTACTTTTAAAACTACTGGACTAATAAGAAATGGTATTTCTATACAATAGGCTACGATTTTGCAGTAAAAATAAAATAAAGGGGCTGGAAAGATGGCTCAGCAGCTAAAAGCACTTGCAATTCTTGAGGGGGATCCAGGTTCTGTTCCCACCACCTACACAGCAGCTCACAACCATGTGTAATTCCAGTTCAGGGGAGTTGGCCTCCTTGAGTGCCAGATAAGTGTGTGTGTATATATATATATATATACACACACATATATATATATATACAGGCAAAATGAAATACACGTGAAATAAAATCTTTTTTACAAGTATGATATGTGTTATAATAAGATAAGACCTTGAAAACATGCAAAGTGAGAGAAGCTACATACAAAACCATCAGGTATTCTGTGCTTCCATTATATAGGCAAGGTCATAAAGAACATTAATGACTGCTCAGGGAGAGGTGAGGAGGAGCTGGGGAGAAACTGGTCATTATTACCCTCAGACATCAGATTTTATTTTTATTCTTTACTCTTTCTTTCCCTTTCCCCTTTCTTCTTTCTTTTGTGCTTTTTTTCTGGATATGGTCATGCCATGTTGCTCTGGCTGGTCTGAAACTTTAAGCCAAAAGGCCATAAACTTTCAATAATCCTGCTTCTGCTACCTGAGTGCTGGAACTAAACACATGCCTAGTAAGTTTCTTTTAAAAGGGTGATTGATGATAATAAGTTTGAATCTTAATTTATTCAGCGTTACATCTGCAACTCCAAGAACAGGGCGAGTCTCCATCGGTTACAGACTCAACAATCTTCAGATGTATACTGCATCTGAATAGGTCTGCTTCCTACCTCGCTCTTCCAGTTTTAGGATTTTTCTTTATTTCCTTCCATTTTTATTTTACTGAGCTTTCATCTGCTTTAGTCAACTTTTTTCTACTACATTCTAGTAATAAAATAACCTTAAAATTTTCTTCTAAGAGAAAATAATTCTTGGCAAAATAGACAATGGTGTCTTTCAAAATACAGACAGCAATGCACTGGTGAATTGTGGTCATCATTCAAAATTTACGCATGGGAGGTAGCTCAGTTGTAGAGTGCTCCCCTCACATACACATGCCCTGCTTGATCCCCAACTGCACATGTAACTAGGTATGATGACATATGGCTGTATTCCAGCATTCAGGAAGTAGAGACAGATCAAGAGGTCAGTGTCATCCTTAGCTACACAGAGGCCATTCTAGGTTACATGAGACTCTGCTTCAAAAAATAAACAAATGTTTACCTGATCTGGGGGCTGAGGTGTAGCTCAAGAACCTGTGCCCACAATGCCAGAACATGGGGATGGAGGAAGAGGATCTAGGTGGCTTGCTGGCCAGCCAGCCTAGCTGAAATGTCAAACTGCAGGTTCAGGGAGAGACCTTGCCTTAAAAGTAGGGTGGAAAGTGATAGAGGAAGACATTTAAAGCCAAGCCAACCTCTGGCTTTCATAAGCTCACACATATATGTCAGTCCCTGATACCCACTGCCAAGTACATCTAAAGAATACTGATGTATCATACAGTAAGATAAAAATTTTATGAATCTTCTACATACATGGGGGATAATAAAAATGGTGACTATGAGTCAAACAAAATTGGTAAATATACTGACATAGAGGAAGAGGAAGGAAGGAACAGCATGGAGGACTGAGAAGTGTCACTCAGCACTACTGAGCAGAGAAGAAAGAGCTGAGACTAAGAGGATGACGATTCTCTACTCAGGGTACAGCCTCAGATGACCCATGACACAAGTCCTACTCTGGCTTTCATTCATTTCAGATACAGTCTGGAGATGTAAGTTAGAACTGGCATGTTCTGCTTTAAAGTTACACTGTAAGTAAAAGAATAGCTACATTATAAATACTTCTTACCTTGCTCTCTCTTTCTAGTTCACTTCGAAGCCACTCAAAGTCACTGTATCTTCTTCTAACAGTAGATTCCTTCAGCTTGAAGATAGGAAGATTTGTCTGAAACCAAAACAGTCACTTCTAAGTTGAAGCACATTAAGGCATTTTCAAGAGGGAAGACAATGTCTGTCATATGAATAACATAACAAGCATAGTAGCTGCATGGTTCTTATAAGATAATCAAGCACATTACCACTGACCATCTCCAGCCCTCCTTTCACAAGTTTTGGACTGCTAAGGCTACTTGTTGCTATTTTTGCCAACTTTTTTGAGGGAGTGGTTGGTGTGAGGGTGAAGTTGATACAAGGCCTTTCTATGTAGCCCTCACTATACTTGAATTCACTATGTAGACCAGGTAGGTATTGACTTCACAGATATCTATCTGCCTCTCTGCTTCCCAAGAGCACTGGGATTAAAGGTGTGTGGCACTATGTCTGATCCAGGTTCCCCTCCCTTGGGTGACAAAGAGGATCATGGGCAAGTAAAGGTGCATTTTCTACCAAGCCCAAATTCAGTCCCTGAAACTCACACGGCAGAGGTGAGAACTAGCTACTGCGAGCTGTCCTCTGACTTCCACATGGCTACTGGGCATGCTGTGCATGGAAGCACACAGAGATGAGCAAACGTTAAAAACAAATAAACAAAAATTAGCTGGGGTACAGCTCAGTGGTAGAGGGCTAACTGGAGAGCTGAGACCCTGTATTCAAGCTCTAGGATAGAAAGAAAAAGCATGCTACTAATCCATTAAAATGATTTATGATTAAAAAAGTTAGCAGAAGAAAATATTTTTAATATGTAAGAATTGAAATCCTTGTACTCAGGAGGCAAAGCAGGATGTCAAGTGCAAGATCAGCCAGGGATCCAGAGAGATGCCTGACATCCACAGAGATGTCTGTAGAGTTCAGAAACCATTTAATATAGCAAATGCCAAGCTCTACCAAAATTCCACCTAATACTACCCACACTCTTGGGTGAATTTTGTTCCTAACTCAGGGGAACTGTAAACTGTTGGAAAGACTTCCTGACTTGTAGACAAGGCATCATGCTGAAGCATCCCCTGCTAAGAAAACTCTCCTTGTCTGCTAACCTTGATGCCACAGTGAACAGCTGTCATTCAGCAGAAGAAAGGCTTTCTCTTCAGGACCTTGAGTTCATTTTGTAGTGGTGTCAATTTTTTCCAAAGTGTATTAACTTCTAAGTTGTATACCTTAGAGGATGGAGCCTTCTACAGATGCTATTAGGAATAACAGTGTATAGGTTTCAAGCATGAAACTAAATCTCACAAGAGGTTTAAAAGCACTTGAGTTTTCTTTCCCAGGTAACCACAACATTTGTTCATTGTATTAATGACTAGGAGCAAAATTGCACCTAACAAGACTCTTATTATACTAAAAGTCAAACTTGTATTTAGAGACGCTGGCTTGCTAGCATTCTCATTCCTCAGAAGGAAAAAACTCAGGTCCCCTGGAGAGCAGGGTGATAATTCCCAGAAAGAAAGCACTGGATTATTTCTCTCTAATTTCACCCATTGGCTTTTTAACCAGATTCACCCTTCCGTATTAAAATATTAAGTCTTTGTAAGTGTCTAAAGACAGAAAGGTCTTTACAGAGCTGAGTGCTTTCTGCAGGTGTGATTTTACATTCTGAATTCCCTCCTCTCAAATTACTTTACAAAAAGGATTAACTGCTCTCTTTATTCAGTATGTTAAGATCAAGCCTGTGAAAAGAGGTCCCCAAGAATTTTCATACTTCTGGGTACGGAAGTCTATAAAGTTAATCTCTGAAACAACATATCACGCTTACCGGTACAATGTTGAGGGAAGAGTGCCAACTCAGCTCACTTTCCCTTCCATTTTCCCTTTTGAACTTTTGACACAATCATGATTATATCTGATTCACTCTAATTGAGTGAGGAACGAGGGGAAAGGTTCTTCCCTTCTCTATTAGCCAGTAGTTTATATATTTGGGAAAAGATCTTTTAGGTTTACTCAGCTGGCTCTAATTTTCTTGTACAAGTGCAACTCTGGAGTTCTGACAAAGTCTCGCAGGAACTCTGGGCTAGGTGTAACCAATGATGGGAGAGTACTTGCCCTGTACGCACAAGATCCTCTAGTACTCTAAAAACAATTAAATTATTCTTTTCCCACTACACTTAGCACACTGAGCTCATGTAAGGTGCCTGTCAAAAATTTTCCTAATTAAGTGTGGTGGCATCTAGCAATCACAGAATTAGAGAAGTTGAGGCAGGAGGATCAGAAATTCAAAGTTACCCTCAGCAACATAGAAAGCTTGAGGGCAGCCTGTGCTGCATGTCTCAAAATCAAATTTTCCTGGGGCTGGAGAGATGGCTCCACATTTAGGAGCACTGGTTCCTCTTCCAGAGGACCCAAATTTGGCCCACAGATCCTACATGGTGGCTCACAGCATGCTGTAACTCCAGTTCCAGGGAACTAAAGTCTGACCGATGCAGACAAAAGGCCCCCACACACAGTGTATATACACACACAAACACACACAGAGGCAAAACAACCATACACATAAATCTAAAAAAAAAGTCTTAATCTCTGTAAGATCACTTTAACTTAATCAAAAGAAAAAAGATAACCACAATGTTTTTGTATGAAGCACTGAGCTATCACTATTTGATTAAAACTTTTTTTGCTGTTGTGTGTTTTTTGTTTTTTTTTTTTTGAATGGGGTTTCTCAGTGTATCTTTGACTGTCCTGGAACTCATTTTGTGGACCAGGCAAATTCACAAGAGATTTGTCTGCCTCTGCCCAGTGCTAGGATTAAAGGTGTGCGCCATCACACCTGGCTCATTGTAAACTCTTGTTTGATCACTTTCAAACTGTTTAATGCTTATAAACGGCCTGAGGCTGGATACTCTCCTGCCTCCCAGTTTTGGAAGCCGCGTCTGTTGTTTTCCAAGCATCCGTAACTACAGCGCTAACCATGGAATGTAAAGTGATGACTCAAATGCAGTCACCAAGAAAATAGCCAGCAGTAATATAAAACTCCGAATCTGTGCTTAAAACACCACAAGGACTTGGACTTTAGTTCTCTGATGGAGCCTTGCCTAGTATGTTCAAGGCCCAGGACTGATCCCAGTGCTTCCCGCCTCCCCCNNNNTGCTTCCCGCCTCCCCCCACCCCCGTACCTCCCACCAAATTACCCACATACCAAAAAAATTTTAAGAAGAGAAACAACAGCAAAAAAAAACTAACAAGCAATTCAGTCAGATGATGACAACTGTGGCAGACACTCACTGTATGTAACCTGAGTTCTTCCCCTCAGAGCTCTCTCATCCCTTAGCTCCCTAGTCTTGGGATTTTTTTGTTTGTTTTTTAAGATTTTTGTGTGTGTGTGTGTGTGTGTGTGTGTGTGTGTCCGTCCGTCCGTCCGTCCAGAGGTACAGGATTCCTTAGTGCTAGAGTTACATGCAGTTATGAGGTTCCCAATGTGGGTGCTGGGAACCCAACTCCAGTCTTCTGAAAGAGCACGTATGCTCTTAGTTACAGGTGTGAATCTTAATTACCTGAATTTCCTAGAGTGAGATTAAAGAGCCTCTAAAGGAAAGCTGGAAGCTCTGGTGTGGTTGTGAATGAAAATAATCCTGATGTTTGGTAAAGACATCTCATCAAAAGCAAGGGTGGGAAAGGCTGCTCTCTCTGTCCACAGGAACAGCTAGGAAGGAGCAGGAAGTTCTGCTGTGCTGTCCCAGTAGGGTAACTAGACAACAAATTCTAATACTTCAAAGAGCTACACAAAATTATTTTTAATGTTTTTGCCGGGAAAAAAAGGTATTAGATCTCTGTTTAAACTGATTTAAAGACTGTGTACTAACACATATCCAAACATCATATTCCATTAATGCTATTTCATTATGTAAAAATTTTTGTTGTTTTGAGACAGATGTTCACTAAATAGCTCAGGCTAGCCTCAAACCACCCTGACACCCTGGCCTGGCCCTGAATTCTGCTATTCCTGCAGTAGCCTCCTGAGAGCTAAGATTACAGGTGCACACCATACACCTGTATGACCTGCCCTTAATATGTTCAAATACAAAGATGGGTTATATTTGCCTAAAAATGTGCATGTCAACACAATGATTTAGGAATAGATCTGCCTGTTTACATACTACCTTCCTTTACTCACAGGTAGCCACTTTTTTTTTTTTAACAGATTCTGTCTTGATGTATTAATTAGACCTTTCTATTACCTAAGGAACTCCCCACGGTTTCTAAGCACTCAGTTCTTTTCTCTGCAAGTCAGTGGCAGAGACAAGCAATGCACTTTTGTGTCACTCATCTGGCAAGTGGAGGCCAGAGGTCAGCTTTGGTTACCAGCTTCCATCCTATTTACTGAGACAGGGTCTTCCACTGAAGCCTGGAGATAGCTGATTGGCTAGACCAGCCAGCTAGAAAACATCCAAGATCTGACTGTTCCTGCCCACTCACTGTTGGGACCTGATCTTGGGTCCATATGCTCTACAACAAACCCTTTACCTACAGGGCCATTGCCTCTGTCCCAATGTGTCTCTAAATAGAAGACTTCTGGGAAGGATGTGATGTAACTCAGTGGCTGGGAGAATAGCTTTTTCAAGACAGGGTTTCTCTGTGTATCAGCCCTAGCTGTCCTGGAACTCATTTTGTAGACCAGGCTGGCCTGAACTCACTGAGATCAGCCTGCCTCTGCCTCCCAAATGCTGGGATTAAGGGTATATTATATGCCACCATTCTCAGTCCAATATTTTTTAAGATTAAAAAACTTAGTTTAATGTATGTATGTGTATGTATAAGAACATGTGTGAAGGTGCCTGCAGAGGTCAGAAGGAGATGGATGCCCTGTAGCTTGAATTGCAGATGGTTCTAAGCTGCCCTGATATGGGTGCTGGGATCCAAATGCAGGTCCTCTGCCAGAGCAGTATACATTCTTAACTGCTGAGAGAGCCATCTCTCCAGCCCTCCTTAGTATTAGCATTTGGCTTTGCTCCATTATGACTAGTTCCATGTCAGGTGTTTTGGCAGGGATACTAATGCTGTCTGAGGACTCCACTTCAGATGTGCTCAGAGCACACCTGCTTCACTTTAAGGTACAGTCATTTCCTTGCCTGATTTCCCCAATGAAGTAACTTTTAGACTCCTTCCCCGTCCCACCAACCTGTCTTTTCTTTCTTAGCTGGGGATTTATATCTAGGTACAAACTAAACCACGCTGCTGCTCACCCAGTCCCTTCTTCTCTTTCAAGCATCTGTCCCCATCCTCTAAAACCTGTTCTTTACATTGTCCAAGACTTACAAAACCACCAGAGGACAAAATTAATTCTGCTTCTTGGGGAAACCACATATTTGGGTAAATTTGCCTACTAAAGATTTTTTTTTAAATAGTACTTAGGACTGAACACAGACAGGTCCTTGCATGCTAAACATACATTTATTTCACTAATTAGTTACACCACCAAATCCATGTGTTTGATTTTAACCACTAAGAGAGAGACTAGTTTTTACTGCAGAAAGGGGCCATTCCCTGAGAGACACTATGTGAATAAACACACTTTATGTTCACAATCTGTTGATTCAGCATACAGTAGGTACATTAAAGAGGCCTTAGTGTCAAGTTGGCATAAAGAAGGCACAGGTATCTGTCTCTGTCCTAGATGAAATTCAGGGTAATGAGTATGTTTTTGTGTCATCTCACCTACTCATTTGTAAGTTGAATTCCTCTTGCTCATGAAAAAGATGGACACAGAAAACTAGAAGAGTAGGGTGTGATGGTGCAGCCTACAATCCCAGTGTGTGGGAAGGAGAGGCAGGAGGATGAGGAGCTCAAGGCGATTCTTGGATATATAGCAAGTTTGAGACCAGTCTGGGCTACATTTGACCTGTCTCAGGGACCAAAAGAAGACTAGAAAACAACAAGAACAAAAGCCAGAAGAAAACTGCAGCACTGTCTTGCTGGTAATGCACTTCAAACAACACCAGAAACAAAACTGTGTCAATGTTATGGAAGATGTGTGCCCTGTATTTTTAATTTGCTACTGAGAGAGAACCACCCCCCAACTGTATTATTAATTTTTACATGGATAAGATCATCAGGACTCCAAATGGACAGGGACAGGACAAACTTTGGAAACCACAGGATAGAAGTCTAAAACAAGCATTGCCTTCAAAAGTCTAAGCACAGTAAGCTCCCATTACTGTCTTACACACTAACACAGGCTCACCTACTGAAGTCAGCAGCTCACACACACCCAATATGTAACCTGATTATCACTGATACCAAGCAGAAAAAACAAGCTTTAAAATGCAATCAACTGAATATAGCTTAACAATAGATAGCAGAAAAATGTTTACCAGGTGTTTCTAGTATTTCTTCAGACAGTGTCACGTGTACATTTGAAACAGACTGGCAACAACATCAAAAGTACACTCGAGAGACCACACTCTATTCAGTCACTCCTCAGAGACGTAAGTGACCGCCTCACTCCAGGCTCTCGTTCAGCAGTTACATTTCTTCAGATATCTGCACTGGAGATAAAGGATAAGCCGAAGGCTGAGCCATTACCTCTCCCTCTAGGGTTCTTGATGCTTGTTTTACCCCATCTGGAACAGCATGAATAACCAGCGATATGGTTTATAACCTAGATGAACTCATAAATATGGCTGGAGAGAAGTCATTTAAGTGAAGAATAAGCTTTTAGTCTGAAGACCCTTTGAAATGGAGATTGTGACTAAGCCAAAGTATTTAGTTTCTTCTTTCTTCCTCTCTCTCTCTTTCGTTCTTTTTTAAAAACTAAGGACTTGGCCTTCCAATGATACAATTCCTCATTATTTTAAGCAAGTATCCTTTATAGCATAATTTCCAAAAAGGACAGCAAAAAGTTATTTAAACTAGTTTAATGCATAAACGAAGTAATTCCATACACTCTTCCACTTTGTTCATACTCTTCACTTGTGAATTGGCAAGAACACACATTTGTGAGAACATGGAAGGCTTTCCAGGAACAACTCTAAACAGAAGTGTGTAATCCATTATAAAAGAAAGTCATATACATGCTTACAAACAAGCACAGACTTCTACAGACTTTTGGGGGAGCACACCTACTAATTAACATGCCAGTTACTATTCTAACTTCTTTGTACATTTTAGTCTGAATAAAAACTTTAAAATCTGTATTTAATATGTATCTTTCCAACTTACCTAACCCTAAGAATCATACCTAAAATTGATGACCACCTAGAATCAAACACAAATGGCCCAGGGTGGGGTAGTGGTCACTTCTCCACTGCTGCAATAAACACAATGGCTGAAAGCAACTTATGGGATAACGAGTTTATGCGGGCTTAGGGTTTGAGAGGGCTACCGAGTCCATCACGGCAGGAAGG
>LOEQ01002253.1:177886-218905 GCA_001685075.1 Bramus lutescens | reverse complement strand
CACACACACACACACACACACTGAGTACTTTTGTAGGAAAGGGAACCTCCATTGCTGGCCTTTCGCTTCAGGGCTAGGATTGCATCCCTATCCCGGCATCCCTAAGCCGCCCCAGGGACATGGCCATGTTTGCTTTTGGCCCAGTGCTTCCAGTTTTTGTTTTAAAGTTTGTTTGTTTGTTTGTTTTGTTGTTGTTTTTTAAAGAGCAGCACAACAGTGAGATAGAATCCATAGCATGTACCTTGTTTTGTAGAGTGATTGAGCAGACAGACAGCCATGTTTCCGCATGGTAGTGGAAGACCAGCCCCCCAAGATGCAATGCTCGGTTTAGATCTCGGTTCTGCTGCTTATCCTCAGACTTTGGACAAGTTATTAAATCCCTATATGCCTCAGTTTCCTCTCCTGTATGTTGGAATCCAATAGTTTATTATAGAATTACTGCCAGTATAGTGTTTCAATAGATTATCTGCTATTGTTGATGGCGGTGTCATACAGTTGCTTTAAACTAAAGTTCAGTGACCACCATGTATCAATAAAATGAATGCCAGTGTGCTACTCAGATCTCTAGCTACTCACCAGGCCACCCTTCCCTCCTATGCCATCCCCACCGTCCTATACTCAGGCTTCGCAGTTGCGGCTTGAGGCTAGGGACATCACCCATGAAGTGACTTTCTCTTCAGGGGAGGGGGGTGGGGTGAGAAAGAAAAAGTCTTAAGAGAGAAGTAGAACCAGTGGGGACTAAAAGCTTGGGATTGGTCCAAGTGTCAAAAGCAGAAACATCCCAAGAATCAAAACGTATCTCGGGATGAAAGCAGCTTCATGTAAATTGTGCGGCTGCTTGTTTGTGTCTTTTGGTTACTTCTCTGTTGAGGGCTGGCCTGAGCCTTATAGCGGAGCTAAACATGCCCTGTGACAACACAACATGACCCCAGAGGGATTTCTTTTTTGTGGGACATAGCTATAAAATGGGTTTTAAGATTAAGAGAGTATGTTTTTAAAGAATATTGAAACAATGGGTATCGTGGCAGAACGTGATGATGTGGGGTTTTCAATTTGTCCTCCATTTAGGCCGCTGCATTTTTACTGTAGGTATATGGGAGCTGTACTGGGTGGGGATCTAGTGCAAGAAGCTTTGAACTCAGTAGAATCTGGGGTCTTGTTAGGGCTTTAGAGCTTCTTCCTTCCTTCCTTCCTTCCTTCCTTCCTTCCTTCCTTCCTTCCTTCCTTCCTTCCTTCCTTCCTTCCTTCCTTCCTCTCTACATTCCTCCCTTCTTTGAGATTTTATTTGTGTGAGTGTTGCTGTCTGAATGTATGTGCACCACATATTGCAGTGCAAGAGAGGCCACAAGAGGGCATCAGCTCCCTAGGGTGGAGTTACAGATGGTTGTGAACTGTCATGTGGGTGCTGGGAGTTGAACCTGGTCCTCTTTAAGAGCAGCTGATGCTCTTAATTGCTGAGCCTTTTGAACACATTCTTGGCCCATGAACCACTCTGTGAGTAAGCAAGACTTAGGTTACTAAGGTGCTGCCGCTTCAGCTCTAGGGAGCCACTCTGCCTAACCCTGGGCAATGACCAGTAGCTTTGTCCAGGGATCTTGCATTAGAGGAGTAGATAAAAGGTTCTTCAAGCCTTCCTGCCTCCACCGAATTCTTGACCTACCTAAATCAAACTGTAAGGAAACAGTCTTTCTCAAACTGTGTAGACTTTTTAATGGCAGTTCTAGTTTTTAGGAGAAGTCAGTAGCTTCGGTAGAGACAGAACCGAAGGGCGTCCTTATTTGCATTCAATCTCTTCTAGTCCTCGAAGGGGAGAGAGAGTTCAGCTGTTAGAAAACTGAGCTACTTCAAAGGGCTCATCAAGGAAGACCAAAGTGGAAGGCTGGAAGTCAGTTCAAAACACTCATACTGGACAGCCTGCAACTCCATCTCTGGGGACCTCATGCCCTCTTCTGCACTGTGTGGGCACCCTGTGCGCATGGCATAAACACACAGACACATACACATACATAAAGAAAATTTTTTTTAAAAATTTAAATAAATGCAACTTTTGACTCTGTAAATTTTGCATCGTAATAAAAATTCTGTTTAAATAAAATTGGTACTCCCTGCATTCTGTCAGAAATGCGTAATAGGGAGTAGCTTTAGAAGACTTAGTACTGTCTCGGAGAGGTAAATACATCTGTCTGAGCAATCCCGTTGCTGTGTAAACTTGCAGGCTTGTGAGCATATACCCACATATATACATACACATGAGTGCTCTACATATATATTATAGCATTAACAGTACTTTAAAAGTAGAAACAACCAACATATGTATCAAGTTATAAGTGGAAAAGCAAAGCACTATATTCATGAACTTAAATAGCCCTGAGATACTGATAATCCATGCATGTGTCTTGACAACATGCTAAATGAAGTAGATCCAGTGGGCCATATAGTGTATGGTCCTGTCTCTAGGAAATGTTCACACAGTGGGGTGAATTAGTAGAAAGTGGAAATTACACTGGTGATTATTTTATTTTTAAGGATTGGGAGAACAGGGAAATGAGTGCCTCTTCGTCTGGAGATTTTGTCGAAAATGCAGAATTAGAGAGTGTGCGGTATGACTTGAACATAGAGCCTTACACATCAGTGTTTGATCCCCAGCTAGTGGTGCTGTTTGGGAGAGGGTGGGGCCTGGCTGGAGGAAGTAGGTCACTGGCAGTGTACCTTTGAAGGGTCTCCCTCATCCCTGTCCCTTCTCTCCATTTCCTGACCACCATGGTGGTAGCTCTCTGCCCCACTGTGCCATCCTCACCACCATGAACTGAAACATCTTTCCTAGGTCAGGGATTTTTGTCATAGTGACAATAAGTCTGACTGGCACAGTGAAGTTAGTCACACACACCTTTGTGACTATGCTAAAAACAAGCCACCTATGCATCTTATAATGGTGACTTTATAGTTTGTAGATTGTATCTCAGTAAAATGTGAAAATGTGCTTATTTTATTTTTTCAGTCTTTGTAGAGCGCATGTTGATCTAAAGGCTTAGGACAGCACTTTTAAACCCAGGAATGACTTGTATTTTGAGACAGGAGCTGTCTTGTGATGTCTGGGATTCTTAGCAGTTATCTCTGTCTTCTGTACATTAGCTGGGGTCCCTCTTCTCCCCCTTCCCTATTAGTAACCAGAACTGTCTCTGAATGTTGCTAAATTCCCACCCCATCCGTGTGTGTGTGTGTGTGTGTGTGTGTGTGTGTGATAGGTACAGAATGTTCCTTTAGTCTGGGTAACCTTTAGAGTTCATACTAAGAGCTGCATTTCATAAGAAGGGAGTTTGTTTTATTCTCTATTTCTCAGGGCTCAGAACAGTATTTAACATATGGATGCTATATATTGTAATAAATATGTCAGTGAGTGAATTTAACTATAGTAGCACCAGTATTTAAAAAGCATACAACTATAGTAGTATTAAAAGTATCTCATTCTCAAGGTGGCACATTCTCACACCTGTCAGCATTGTCAGGAAAGCATGTTTAAAAAAGAGTTTGTGTGCAGGTTTTAGGTAATTTACTGCTTTGGTTTGCACTCATCCCAAACTGCAAAACTTTATTTACAGGTAGATGATTTATGTTATAGCCGGGATTCTATAACATAGGCCAATAGGGACATCAGCTATTAGGTGGGGACCCCACCCACCCTCCATTCTTGTTCCTGCGGTTACTGTGCAGGTGCCCACCTGCAGCCGTCTACACAGGAGCTGGTCTCTGTCCACCCTAGACCGCCCCCTCTGAAAGTGTCCACACAGGAGCGGAACATGCTCCCTGTCGGCTAAGGATCAAAGCTTTGTCACCTATGAGTCTTGCTTTTCCACCCAGTGGAACCCAGTGTTCCCCACTTTGAGGGTCTTGTTCAAGTCGGCTCTGCTTCTGGTTCACAGTCAGAGGCTACACGTTAATGTCTCGCTGCTGCCAAGTGCTGCTCTGGGGATTGTCACTTTTCTGAAAGGTGCCAGAACATAAGTAGCTCAAGTGTGAGCCTTTGACAAGGCTGATGTCGAGCGGGTCTCTGGGGCCTGAGAATGTCTACTACTTTGTTTCGAGCTTCCAATCTGGAAACGCATGTGGCTTTTATCTCCTGCCCCCTCCGTCTTTCCTGGTAAAGCAGTGGTACCAGATATAGATTCTGAGCATTGTGTTTATTTCATTAAGCGACATGTCACGTTCTCTGCTCTGTTTTGTGTCCACGAGGCTGAAATAACTGGTGGCGTTTGTAGGGGCGTACTTACTCCATGTCAGTGCTTTCACATAGAAATTCTTATTTCTGACAGGACAGTTAACAGGTGGGCAAATTGGATGCAGTCCATGATAGCTCTCCTCCATGCCACAGACCCAGACCACTACCACGAGCCCAGGGCAGATCTAGAGGGACAGAGGGGCTCAGCGTTATGTACTGTCCCCTGGGAGCAGGGTTACGTACTGGTTTGTTCAGGTTTGCTCCAAGCTCCCCAGGATGCACGCTCTGTGAATGGGAACGAAGATGCTGAGGGCACTCTTTCCCTCTCAGATCAAATGAATTAAAAAAATGTGGGGCAAAGAAACCTGACTTATCCCTTTCCTGTCAGGTGGGCCTGCTCTGACTTAAAAATTAAAGCAGCAGCTTCTGTGTGGCTGTAAGATACAGAAACACCCAGAAATGAGTCTTTTTGAGATGTACCTTGAAATGATGGCTTGCTTGATTTTCAGCCACACGGACTAAAAATGGCTTTGCTAGCTAAAAGTCTGGTTCTGTGGGGGGGGCAGTGTAACATTGCAGGTATGAGTATCTGTTCTTGCAGGGAGCTGTTTCCAATTATTTGTAATTTTGGTGTTCTGTTAAGAACAGTAAATATTGAAGCTTTCTGTAAAACACAGAGGTGAATTGGAGGGGCGAGGGGATGTCTGTTACTCTCTTTTACTAAGTAGGGTGCAAACGTTCTGCAGGAGAATCGTTAGAAAGTCCCCAAACTACAGGGGAAAGCAACCAACGTAACTCTAAATTATGATCCGAAGTCTGATGGGTGTGGTAGAGCCTAACAAATCGTACTCATAACCAACCTGTATTAAAATGAAGTCCGTGAGTCCTTTACTGATTAGCTCTGCCAGCCATCAAAGATGTCAGGTTAGGTTCGCATCAGTTTTCCTGTAAAACCAATGTCTGAGGAGTTTCTGTTGTGGAATTGGAAGCCAAGCCCATCTTCTCAACACTATTATTTCTTCCCTATAATGATCATGACGTTCCAAGTAATAGTTCGAGGCTCTGTGGTCTAAGTCATCCAGTGACTTTCATGTTGGGTTTATTTGGCTGCATGCATCAATGTATTAGCACTGATTTCAGATGAGTCTGCCGTTTAAACTCCCCATGATATCGCAAGCAATCCTGTCACACATGGAGAGCTCAAGGGACAGCTTCAGAGGGGCTATAGAAGTGGCTGACTCTGTTGTGTTTCTTGAGTTCTATAAATAGGGTATCTTCTGTTCTCAGACGTTCAGCTAACTGTGTAATGATTTGCCATCGTCTTTACGTGTGTCATCCTTTAATCAAAAGTTTGTATACAAACCAGGGGTGACACAAATGCCCCTCCAGCTCTCGAATAGCCAAGTCAACAAGATCATGAGTGAAGCCAGCGTATGCTGTGTAGCATGCCTCTGCCTCAGACAAACCAACAATAAACACATCAGCGTGTGTGTGTGTGTGTGTGTGTGTGTGTGTAACAAACACTGTTCCTAGTTTGGGTATATTTAAAGTGACTTCCATCCTCTTGTCTAGACACTTGTAATTTTGTTGTTCTCTGGTCATAGAAGATACAGCAAAGTGAAAATTGAATAAGAAAACCCATAGCCATAGAAAAGAAGGTAGTTATTAAACAGCTTATTAATCATGTCTTAGCAATTTAGCAATCTAGGGACAAAGTTGTCAGTGGCTCTGAAAGTAGAGTTCAGTACTAAGGCAGATGTCTTGACTCCATATCCTCAAGCCTAGTTAATTAAATTATACATACCATTTCTGTGTCTGGGGCACATTCAGCAGACTCTACCAAGGCTGGTTAAAATAGACTTCCATTTCAAGGTAAATTGATCGAATTTAGCACCCCAAGCAATCCTGAACAACTGAAGGAAATGTGATGCTGCCTTTTAGGGGGCAAGCTTTGCTTCACCAAGATTTTATTTATGTAGCGACCACATTTCCAAGTTAGTAAACTTTTACTAAAATGTCAATAATAAGAGTCCTGCAGAGGAAGTATCCCAAGGACACACCTCTCAAACAGAGCTGAGGCTGAGGAAGAGTGAATGCTTGCCTGCCCCTCTCTGTAAGAGCAGGAAGAGGAAGACATGCCATCACCCCACGTTGGAGACCATCTCTGCTTTTGGTCCAGACTGCATAGGGAAGTTACCCATCACCTCTTTCAGCCACAAATGGGTAGAATGGTATTTGTTAGTCCTTTTAATGGCATTCTAAAGATGGTGGACATAGCATTTAGTCTCAACTGTCACTGAGTTCTAGAGCCCAGTTGGGGACTTTGTTGCTGTTAGCACCTGTTATTCCTGCCACCATCTACAAATGTAAGCCTCACCTTAAGAGGCTCTTATATAAATGTACGGAGATGATAAAAGTGGATACATAGATATAAATATAAAGTGGATAAGGTGTTGGATACATACTAGACACTCAGCAAATGTTTCCTTTGACTCTTGTTATTCACCTATGAAACAACAGCGTACTTGGCTTGTTCGAAAACTGACCACTGTGTGACTTAGTAGAATGTATTATTTAAGAAAGATGTTTTCATTGCAAGCAGTGGATAGAAGGGAAAAAGGTGATGACTTTCTACTTAGAATCTCAGCCCAGAGTGGAGAAAGAGACAAGTAAGCGGTGAATCTCACTTTTCAAAGAGCCTTGTCTTTGAGTTGAAAGGCCTAAGATTGAGTTCCTGCTACATCCACTCCTAAAAGATGACAGTGATTGACAGAAGGTGTGTAGCTCAATGGTAATACGTCATTCTAGATTCAAGCCCCAGCACCGAGAAAAAGTGTAAATGAGCTAACAATCAGACCCTTTCATGTCTCTGGTCTTCACAGTGAGGTTGATAGTGATGCCCGCTTTAGTCTTGGAGGGTTGCCATGGAGCTCAGATGAGAGAGACATAGTCTTCACCATGAGGTTGATAAAGATGCCCACTTGTGGTGTCCACCTGGGTCTTGGAGGGTTGCCATGGAGCTCAGATGAGAGACTGTGTGCATGGTGAAGTAAAGCTTTATTGGAGATGAACCCTGAGATGATGACTCCTAAGATGTGCTTCCTTCTCTCTCTACAGTTTCCACCTTGCTGCTGCGAAAGGACACGTGGAATGTCTCAAGGTCATGGTTACACATGGTGTGGATGTGACTACCCAAGATACTTCTGGTATGTAGTTTTGAAGCTCTTAAATCAACAAGCCAGCATGAGGATAGGTGTCACAAAGATGGAACATATTCACTGAGAAAGATGGAGCATGCAGACAAACCAGGAACAGAAAAACAAAATTCAGTAATGAAACTGTACCATAGCTTCATTGTTCATCTCTGTTAGTATGTTCATCTTTGGTGTATCTAGTCAGCTGGAAACTGTATACTTCTCTTCCTCCAATATGGCTCTTTATATTATTTTCTAGGACTGTATGTATAGATCAATGTCTCCTAATTCTTGATGTTATGTAAACTGATAAGTGTGGTGAATTATTGGTAATGTATTTCATAGCTAGCCTAGAGTCTGGGCAGAAGGATGACTTCCTCTTGACCCTGGCTGTACTGCAGTGCCTGCAGAGTCATCTGGGACTGGGAAGAGATGAAGGAAGGAGGGGAAAGAAAGAATAAACAGTACATAGAGGGGGGGAGGGAGAGAGAATATTACTTATTGTGATGGTTAATGTTGGCGTGGCAGAATTTAGAATTGATTGCCTGAAAGACTGAAACTGGGCATGTGTATGTATGATGGCTAGTCTTGACATGTTAAGGAGGAAGAACCAACCAGTGTACGGTTCTCTAGACGGAATCATGGACCAAGTAAGAGTGGAGAGAGTGGGCTGGGCATTGGCGTACATGCATCCATTGCTATGTGGACATATGCAGACGGCTACCTCAGGCTCTTGCCACTGTGACTTCCCTTCTGGCAGAGACTGGAACTTGGAACTGTGAGCCAGATGAACCTTTCTCCCTTAAGCTGCTTTTGCTGGGTTGTTTTTATCATTGTTAACACAGGGATGTTTCATAAAAGCCTCTCTGGTGATTCTAATGTGAAGCCAGTGCTGGCAAATTATTAGCAAGGCGAATGCAAGGAAAAGCAGGATAGCCTGAGTGTGTAGCCCTTTTCTCCAGCAACGGGCCCCTGGGTCTTTGGCCTAGGATTTGTTCTCTGTTTGCCATGTGGAAAGGTTCAAGCTGATGACTTCATTTGTCTGATGCATTTGAAAGTCATTGGCCCCTAAAAGGTTTACATTAGTTTTTACTGGGATATAAAATTGGGATAATTGCAGTCTTCATCTAAGCTGCTCACAAAGCTACACTGAGTTCCTTCTCCTCCCTCCCCAAAGTGGCCTCTTCAGAGCAGCCATCTCAGGGATCAGCCAGGTGCCATACGGCTATTCCTACCCACAGTACAATTGAAAACGCAATGTTTCAGGATGGTTTTTAAAGTCTGGGGCATATTTGACTTTTCTTTTTCCTATTTTTAAAGTAATTTAGTAGTTGGAAATCTTGATACTTTGAGAATAGTTGCAGGTGTTTGTTTTCTGAGGAAGTAAATGGGGATTAAGTCAGGCTAATGTTTCAAACTGATATTATTTTGGAGAAAATTCGAAGTCCCAATGGTTTTTCACATAGAATTAAAAAAAAATATGAGGAAGGTCAGTTAGTAGAAGGATAAATGACTTCCTTAACATGACTGCTTTGAGTAAAAAAAATGACATCTTTAATCTCAGGACCCAGCTCTTTTGTTTATTTTAAAGCACACTGTCAGTATTTTTAAAGTTATCCCACGTCATCTAGTGCAAATGTGAGTGACCAGCATACCTCCAGTAATGTCACCGAGGGGGGTTGCTCTCTAAGAAAACTGCAGTGTCAAGAACTAGGCTGGAGTGAGTGGACCCGCTGTCCCGTGGTTCTGTTTGACTGCTTCTGTTGTTAGGAAGTAGATGAGATGGGAATCTAGTTATTTTGTCATAACCAAACATCACTCTTCTTCTCTCCTTACATTAAAGAGAGAAATAAGGTCCTTTGATAAATGTTCATGATAGGAAAGTACAAAAAAAAGTGAAGAAAATAACCATTGGTTCTACTCCTACAAGAAGGAAGAAATATTATCTTCCTTCAGACAAGCAACAACAAAAACATGCTCTCCCTAACACTTCTAATTAGCTCAAATTACATTATAGAATTCTGTCCTGCCTTTTGTGAGTGTGGGATGTGTGTTCCTATTCATGTTTGCAAGTGCACTTGTATGTGTGTGTGTATATCATGTTCATAAGTTTGCAGGTGCACTTGTGTGTGTGTGTGTTGTATGTATGTGTGTGTTCATGTTCAAATGTTTGCAGGTGCACTTGTGTGTGTGAGCATGTGGAAACCACAGACCAACCTCTGATATCATTCCCCAGGTGTTATTCACTGTGTTTTGAGCCATGGTCTCTCCTTGGCCCAAAGCCTGTTGAATGAGCTATTCTGGCTAGCCTTCCAACCCCAAAGAGCAACCCAGATCAACCCACCTCTGTGCCTCCAGCTTTGACACGATATTTTCAGTAAACTCACCTTAAACATCACTCAGTGTTACTGAGATATGATAGCCTTCAATGTGGAAACCTGATAAGACTCGATATAAAAATCTGTTACTCAAATACCTACACTGCTATATTATATTTTATATATATATATATTGGGATTATATCATCATCATCTTCATATCATTATCATGGTCATCATATCCTCACCATTGTCACTATCTCAGCTGGCCTGGAATTCACTACATAGTCATACATACACTTTCAGTATCTATGTAGACAGTCATATATAAACTTCCCTCCCACCTCTTCCTCTTGAGCTCTAGGATTACAGGTGTGAGCCCATGCCTGGCCCCTGGAGGGCCTTTTCAGCAATGGGAGGGTCATCCTTTCCGAATGTGTCTCATTGGAGCACTCTGTTCTTTTTATTCACACGATCTTACGATAGTCAAATTGTAATTTTTTTCTACTTTTTAAACTATTGAGTAGACAACCTTTAGAGGCAAGTAATCTTTTATATCTATCTTTTAAGTTATGCTTCCATATGAAATGCTTGGAATTCAGAAAATTCTTCTGGATGTCTCACAGGGAATCTTCTAGACACTGTCAGCAGGGGACTGCATACTTTAGATAGCTTAGCTGGCTTCAGTGAGAAGGTCACCCTTGGCGGCTCAGCAGCGGCAGGTGAATGCTTATGGTATAAAATCACAGAAAGCTCATTGTAGCTGGCCACACTGTTTTATCGTGACTCAGGTTACTCTTTGTCCTCCTTTACTCAGTAGGCTGTTGACAAGCTTCAGATATTAAAGACAAAACCAAAACAAACAGAAAAACCACAACAGAAGGAAAAGGTTTGGGGCAGGTGTGGAGGCACTCACTACCTGCTAAGGTAGAAGGGTGGGGCAAATGTGAGGCTAGCCTGGGCTACTACTGGTGAGATTCTGATTCAAAAAAACTAAGATAAAGAACTAAAAAGGTTTAACAGTGTCTACACCAAGTGGTTGTGCTTAAAAATTAGAACAAGCAACCCAAACCCCTCGGACATAGGGAAGACCCGTGCCTTTGTTTTTGCTTGCCCCCACCCCCCATCTTTAATTGCTGTTTGCCAAGCAGCATATAGCGCAGAGGTAAGGAGTTCAGCCTTCTCTGACTGCACCCACGGTACCCATCATGGATGCTTTGTTTCTTCCCTTATGGGAGATCTGGGAATTCTCTGTGTATCAAACACTCTGGGAATATAACAAAGGCAATCCCTAGGGTTTAGGGGTTTTGTTTTGTCTTGTTTTGCTGATTCTTTGTGATTGTTGTTGTTATTACCTGTACGCCAAAGTAGGAGACAGAAGGAAATGAAAATATATTCTAGAAGACTAGAGAGAAAAGCCGGATATTATTCTAGATATCTGGTGCCTTCAGACTCTCCCTATTAACATGCATATACACGGGGACAGTGTGGCACAATTCAAAACAAAAGTGGCTAATGCATCGGAAGTTCATCTTTCCTAGTTGACAGTGCTAAACCATTGTGGCGGCCTTCCTCTACACCATGAGGATCAGAGCTCTCCACACCTTATTCCAGCACCATCGGGAGCTTTTCTTCTTTTTTATTGATTATTTCATATATGTATACAAAGAAATATGAGCATATGCACCCCTGCCCTTTCATCAATTTTCCCTATATAATTCCCAGCATGCCTCCTTCCAATTTCATGTCTGTCTTTTTGTGATGACCCACTGAGTCTAGTTGTGGGTCCACTCACCCAGGTTTGAGGTTACTGCATCCCAGAGGACCGCATTCCAGGAACAACATGAGAAAGGGAGGTGCAGATCATATACCATTGCCAAGGACCGACTCTCTCTCATTTTTGTTTATTGGTTAAGCCAGACATTTTTAAACAAACCCCTTTTAATATTATTATTATTACTTTATTTTTTTGTGGAAACAAAAGCATTTTGAAACATAATGTATCTTTGACATTTATTTTTAAATTAATGTTTTTTAAAGTTACAGGTTGGTATAATTTAATTTACTTCTTATAAGCAGTATCAGGACAGGAAAGGGTTAAGACAGAAAACTGCTGGCCAGCAGAAGAGTCCTTGAGTGTTATCATACTGAAGAACTTAGCTCAGAAAAGAAAAGAGGCACAGNTCCATCATTATGGAACTTGGATTTACATTCACTTTTCCAGTGTTTCCCTTTTTTGCATTGGGGGCAAAGCCCTGGGACTCTCTTATCGGAGCCCTTGGATTTCTTGCAGTCCTTCTGCATATGCCCTGGTCTGCCACATACCATGCATCGGATGCCCTCAGACCTCACTGGGTACCACTTGGACTGTGACCACATCTTCCTTCATCATGTAGATTCTAGATGGTAATGTGCTTAGTTGAAACACAAAGGTTTTGCAAGAGGCAGAAGCAGAGGCTAAAGGGTGATTTGTGTGTCTTGTCGCACTAATAACCCTAAATATTTGCTAATCTCTTGGGGTGCTTTTCCTTGTGGAAACTTCTTTAGTGGGAAAGGATATTTAGAAGAGTGGGAATCAGAGCTATGAAAATGGAAAACACAGGGAATCCTCAGAGGGCTGAAATTTGTGAGTCCTCCCCCTTTGCTAGCATCTACGGTTGCCAGGATACTTATTTTATTTTTGTTTATTTGCTTGCTTCTGTTTTTAAATTTATGTGTGGCCTTTCATTATATTAGACACATTAATCCCACTCATAATTAACATCTTATGAAAGTATAAAAGATAATGCTGGATGTATTGGTGCAGACTTTTAATGCCAGCATTTGGGGAGCAGAGGCAGGCACATCTCTGTGAGATCAAGGCCACCCTGGTCTGTATAGTGAGTTCTATGATGGCCAGAGTCACATAGTGAGACTCCCCGGCCCAAAAAAGAAAACGGAAAAGATAGTATTCACATTTTAGATAATGATTCATCCTGAAGCTGCACATCAGAATCAATACGTGTAGTTTATGCTTTAACTTCAGATGAAGAAAAGCAAAAAGGCATGACTTGTAATGTTTGACTTGCTGCTAATGCATGCGTGTGGGGAGGTCATGAGAGGTCACGAGACAAGGATCAGCATACCTGGCCCTGAAAATACTCCAGAAGGTAACACTCAGAAGTGGCCTTGGATCTATATTGTGCTTTAAAGATGGGGCACAGGGACAGTCTCATAACTCTAAGAATAGCATTACTGTAAACAAGTATTTTCTGGTCTGCTTTCTCTCTGGGAGTGTATAGAGGTGACCACACTTGTGTTTTAGTGGTAAAAATTCACCTGAAGACAAAGACTTCTTAAAAATGTCTTTATACGTATGTAAAATTGTAAATAATAGCCAATTAAATTTGTGGCTTTATTGTGGAAACATATTCTGCATTTTGAAACTGACCTCTAAGGAAATATTTTAAGGTATATCTAGTTGAATATCATGAGGTCTTATTTCTTCAATATTTTTAAGTGTTTCTAGGTGTTGAAGAAATGGCAAAGGCATTGAGCTGTGTGATCACACATCACAGGACCCTGCTAGTTAGGTCCCCCCACCCATTTCCTCTAGTAATGATCTAGTAAGGCATGAACACATAGGTTGTTCGGAGACAGATACTTGGAGTCACTTTCAATATTGGATCACTTAGCCAACTGTCATCTGGGGTTCTTGGTTTTTAATTAACACTAGTCTTTGTGTTTGTGAGCAAAGATCTGCTAGAGTGATCATGAATTATGGTTGTCCCTGATATTTGTCTAAAGGGAAGTTGTTCCCTGACAGCCAGACAGATCCATGGCTGTCTGGGAGCCAGGAATATGCATCGTCTCCTTCCAGTGGGCTTCCATCATAAATAATACATTCTGTCTAGGAGAATTTGTATTTGGAGAGAGAAGTTTGTTTTAATGTTAGTCGTGAGAGACATCTTGCTGTCAATGTGGTGGTGTCTGGGAATGATTTGTGATTTGGATGTTGAGACCAAATACTGTGAAAAGTACTCTTCTGCGGGCACACATCAAAGGGGAGTAGATGAATTTTGCATCTGCAGACATCAATCACTCCCTTCTAGGTATGACCCAAACACGGAGAGAAAGGAAAGCCTGATACTTAGTTATGGTATGTTGCCTGAGTGTTCCTACCATGTTGTCTTTGGACAACTGCGACTTTGTCACATGAGTGGTGTTTGTGTAGAATAGCTTCGCTTCCCAGGGTAGACAGCAGTTAATGCCTTACATGCACAGTATAAACAGTCCATAGTTTACAATCAGGATGTGTTCCAGAAGTTCATTTGTAAGGCATTTGTTTAAAATTAAAAATGTGCTTGTCCTTAGCAACAGTGGTATAAATGTCTACAGAGGCCAAGCTGACCACCAAAGCCTGTTAAATGCATAGTATAATGAACGCTCATTCTTTGGCTTCATTTAATTCTGAAACAGAGGGTCATCCTGTACATAAAACAGAAGAGGAAAAGGGAAATCTTACTTTCCCACTTTCAAGGGTCTCTTTTCCCTCATCTTCTCAAGAGAGGGTTGAGGGATTTCTGCCTCATTACCCCACACCAACTAAAATGTCCTCCACACAAGCCCTTAACATCCCAGGGTATCTTTTGCAGAATAGAGAGGTCTGTTCTTTTGAGAACTGGGATGCATTCGTGTGGCTCCCATGATCTCCTGACCCTCTGATCTTTAAGGTGTTTCCTAGCCATGTGATTCTCTAGTAAATTCTAGTCAGTGCTAACTGAAGACTAATAACAAAGAAAAAATGGCATTGTGGAACTGGGCCATCATGTAAAAGAAATTGCTCTTCCTAAAAGTCTTAGGTCTTGATGCTAGACTCTTTCTGCGCATAGGGGACATTTTGCAATGCCTGGTGATGGTTTTGATTGTCATAAGTAGACTTCTCCTGGGTGGGGACCAGGGAGGCAGAGTGACAGATTAGTAGGGTTAGCAGAATGATCACCTACTGCAGTTACCCAGCAAAAAATATCCATAGTGCTCAGGTTGAAACTGGGTTTGAAGCAAGTCCCAAAATAAAGGTTGCTTATGAATATTACCTTGGGGTATGTTGGCCAAGCAAGTTGGGAAAGACAAGATTTAAGTCTTTCTTAGGCATATTGAGTTACTTAGGCATATTGAGCTACTCATTACAGACATTAAAATTAGCATAGCCTTTAATTCAAAATGACTGGACTATGTTGAGAACCAGCCGTTCACCAGCAGTGTTGTAGGAGCTAGGAATTCAGTAGGGAGTGAGATAGAACTGCAGAGCCAGGGGTCCAGTGACCCAACAGGTAGGTAGGTGTGTGTGTGTGTGTGTGTGTGTGTGTGTGTGTAGTCAGTAGCATATGTCTTAACTAGAGCTGAGAACAGAGTGCTGTAAGGTGTGAGGCATCATGAAGAGTGGAGAAATGATGCAGAAAACCAGTGTAAAAGGAGTTAAAGAGGAAATGGGATATGTAAAGGGTAGGACAAAAAAAGAAAAAAAAGGCCTCTTTTTTATGATAAAGTCTCATGTATTCTCAAGGCAACTTCCAACCATTTAGCCAAGTATGACCTTGAATGTCTGACCTGGGTGCTGTTATCACAATGCCACATTTGTGTTATGATAGGTATTGAACCTGGGGCATCGTGCGCACTTAAGCAAGGATTCTACTAACTGAGCTACATCCCTAGCCCAGGAAAGACCTCATTTAAAAGGCAGCCTGTAAGTTGAACCTGAAGGCGAGAGGAAAAAAAACTGTGTGTCTGTTGGAGGGGAAGAGAATTCCATCTAAACATAGAGTAGTTTTAGAGGCCCTGGTGGGGAGGTTCATTTGGCACTGGGCAGTTGGGTAGCACCTTAAGATTTCTTGAAGTTACCTGTCTGCTGAATGCAGGGGACTTAATTTCCCTTTAACATGTACTGAACTTGTAAACATCTGAAAACCCCAGGTAGCATTCATTCAGGATTGAGTGCATTTTGTAGAGAGGGAAATGAGGGGCCAAACATAGGATGTAAGTGTTTGGGTTTCTGGAATATTGTCTGCTAGCTTGTGGACTGTCTTTTCTGGGTTTCTAGGCCTGAGGTATTCTAGTTTGAAGTGACAGTTGTGGACATGGGCATTTTGTGCACACACATGTCAGCTAAATGCAGCACTGTGCAGTCCTGACCAGAGCTGAACGGAACCTGCAGGAAATGGTGGTTGGAGCCTCTGAATGTCATCCGTGGACACTCTAAAGAACGTGGGACCTTAATCTCTAGAGGAACGGCCCTGCTGTGCTGGACACCTGGTTCCTCCTGTCTTTGGCACAGCAATTAGATACTATATAGGAAACGTGTGCTATTCAGAAAGTTCTTGTCTGTACTTTTAGCTTAGTGTTTATCCCCATGCTCCATTGGAACAATGTCAGCTGTTCATGTTTTAAATTAAAGTCTTTGATCCACTTTGAGTTATAAAGGACAACGAAAGCTAGGGGAAGAGGAACTCATTGCCTGCTAGTGGGAGCGTAGACTTGTGCAGCTCCTATAGAAATCAGTGTGGAGACTTCCAAACAAGAAAGAAGTACAATGTCACCTACCATACCTACTGCTCCGGAGCATAGACCCAGAGACTTACCACAGAGAAACTTAGTGCATCCCTGCCTGTGGCTTCTCTAATCACAACAGCAAGGAAGCTGAATCAGCCTAAAGCATCCATCAACCCAAGAGTGGATAATGAAACTGTTCTGCATATACACAATGGAATCCTATGAAACTATAAAGTGTGCAGGAAAATGAGTAGAATTGGAAAATACTGCATTGAGGTAGCCCAGGTTCAAAAAGGCAAACACTGCATGCTCTTTCACATGCGCACTCTGGCTGCTAATGGTTGTGGTCATGAAACCAGAGAGGGGATCTTGAGAAAGGGGGTTGGAAGGGTGCTAGAACACAGGACATGAAAGTAAAACGGGGCAAACTAGGGTGAGGGCCTAAGAACAGAGCGAGGTGGAGAGATGGGGAGAAGAGCAGGCCTGAGGGGATCAGCCAAAATTAACATGCGTGGAGATGCTCGCAGGAAACCAGTTTATTTGCATGCTAACATAAAAGAAAATAAAAGTTGTTTTGTTTTGTTTGAATATTTCCCCAGTTTTTACCTTTTAATCCATTTAGGTCACAGTGCGTTACATATCGCAGCCAAGAATGGTCACCCAGAGTACGTCAAGAAGCTCCTTCAGGTAAGCAGGTAACTCATAGGTGTATCACTTTATTTATTTATTTATTTATTTATTTATTTATTTATTACTAATTTAAATGTAACCCTATCTGTAAAAGGAGAAACCCCTCTTCTCAGCACATACCTGTTAAAGCGGTCCTGCAGCCCATTTGTAAAAAAACAGCCAATAATAAGGTTGTTTCCATGGCTACTTAGAAAAGTGGCTCGTCACGAGAAATTGGAATGTCTCCCTGGGATCAGCCTTATTACCCCCTTATTCAGTTCCTCTTTTCCAAACTGTGGTGACCTCTGGCTCACAGGCTCTGCGGTGTCCTGTGCACTCTGGAAATTGTTCATGGCTTGCAGTCCCTTCTGGATTAACAGTTTCAGCCATTATCCCTTGGTCCGTAACTTGATGAGCTTTTAGTCAGTTCATGGTCCTTGCTTAAGTGCTCGGTTTTATTCTTATTTATAATTTTTATCCAACTTCCTAGTTTGCTGACTTTGCCAGGAAGTTGATAATGACCTCCTAAGGTGATGACCTCTGTTAATCTGTAAAAATATGTATTTCATGAACCTCCCCCCAATAGCAGCCGTACAGTAATGTCCAGCTGTTGCCAGTCAAAATGCAAGCTGGCTGTTTTCAGGAACCGAATGGAGCAATAAAATAAGTGTTTGGAGAACTGTCTATCCTGTCAAGCTGTTGTCCTGGCCTTCACAAGCACTCTTGGAGCCCCAGCATCTTGCTTTCATTTGGCTTTGAAATTCTCGAGTCAGACCGTGGTCGCATTCATCAACTTGTAACATTGGTCACACAACTCCTTGTCTTTCCCCTGCATGATGCCTTCTACTGCCCATCCGGGAATATTTAACCTTCACGGGTCGTTAAAGCAAAACTCAAGAAAAATCGATCTGCGTTTGTGTTGTTGACTTAAGAGAGTTGCTCTTGACCAGTTAACATGGAGCTTTTCTTTCTTGCCTTCTGCAGGACCAGGTCCTCAGGATAAAGGGGGAATATGACTCATTTGGCTAGGGTACCCTACCTCTCTCCACCCTGGGTCCTACTTCACTTTCTAAAATTATGTTTTAAATTCCCATTCCTCTCTGGCCCATGCATCTGGCTCTGATTTTAAGGAAGATTTAACCTGACAGGCTTGGAGTCCTTGTGGGCTAGGACCAGATATCCTAGCCTCTAATGTCATTTTATATCTGGTTATGCAAATGCTTTGGTTTTTCTCTGAAATCTTTGAAGCCTTTAAACAGTTCCTTGTGCTGTTCTAAAATTAGGCCAAAGCCTTGGTAGTAACTGGATCTCCTTTCTCCTAACCACAGCAGAGGAAGCATTTCACTCTAAGGGAGCCTGTTCTTACTTTCCCCAGCCTGCACTCTGTCCGAACGTTGTTCTTTCTAGATTACTGTCAAGAATCCTGCTTTCCATGGCCTCCTGCTGGGCTTGCATGGCAGCCCTCTCCAGCACTTGTTCACCCCTTAGCGAATCAGGCTGTGTACAGATGAGCCCCCCCCCATCTCCTGCTCTCCTCATCCCAGCACCTCTGCCTTTAGTGTTCTCTTTGGCCTCTTGCTCTTGTACCCTGTGCATTGGTCTCTTAGCCCTGTCTGTTTGTTGAAGATATTTCTGCCCCCCAGCTGCTACCATTTTCAACTCCTAGCTTCTTAAGGCAGTTAGCACAAAATGAAAGCTGTGGAGTACTGAAATTTCAAATGATGTCTCGCCTTCTCTGTAAGTCCTCCTGTCCTCCCCTATATCAAGTTTCTCAGGGTACAATGCATGGTGCTAAGCAATAAGTATCTACCAGCAAGCAGTACAGTTTCTGCCTTTGTGGAGTGGACAGTCTGGTTCATAAGGAAAGAAACATGTGTTACAAATTCCAGGGTACTAAGGCGGAAAGTGGTGGTTTCTAGGGAAGCCCTCAAGAGAAGGTGTTGTTTAAGCTGAGATCTCCAGTGTGCAGAGAACCAGTGGAACACATTCCAAACAGAACAGCAAGACACAGGGCACGGGTAGGCAAGGCATTGGTCAGGGTGGGGAGAAAGCCAGTGACTGAGTCTGAGGCAAAGGCTTGAGAAAATGGCACAAAATGCAGGGCCCTGTATGTCAAGATGTGCAAGCTAAGTAATCCTAGGTTCTCTGGAATTGTGAAGGGCAGCCAGTAACATACAGTTTTATAGGATGATTCTTTTGTGTGGAGAAGTGGGTTAAGATGGGAAGAAACAATCGAGGAGACCCAGTGGAGGCTAGACTAACTGTTCATGAGAGAAAATGCTGCCTGGGCTAGGATGGAGGTAATGAGAAAGACAAGAAGGTGTCTCATATGTGATGTGGAGAAAGGATCTACAGGGTATGGTGGGTAAGAGCTTAGAGGAGGAGAAATCAAAGTTAATTCAGTTTCTATTTCACTGGGTAAATAGCCAATGGTGGTTAGTGGTCACAGAGATCATAAAAACTCAGGGAGGAACAAGCAGGGCATGGAGGAGTGGAAAACTGGCCTTTCGGGTGCTTATGAGGGATCACACCAGAGGTGTCAGGCAAGTGCAATGGGGTCTCAAGCCTGGGTACTCACAGATGATACTTGTATATGAATAAGTATCCAGGCTCCAGCAGGTCCACATTCTGGCTTCACCACTGCCATAATTCAAGCAATTCATTAATTTACTTATACCTCAGTTTCCAGTTGTTGTAGGAGGCTGCTTGTTGTTTCCCGGCCTGCTCAGCCCCGAAATAATCACACAGAAACCATATTATTTGCAGTACTGTTTGGCCAGTAGTTTAAGCGTATTTCTGTCTAACTCATTTATCCTAAACTAACCCATCTCCATTAATCTGTGTATTGCCACAAGGCTGTGAATTACTGGTAAAGTTCTGGCGTCTGTCTCCAGCGGGGCTACATGTCTTCTTACTGACTCTGCCTTCTTTCTCCCAGCATTCAGTTTAGTTTTCCTTGCCTACCTATATTGTGCCCTGCGCAAGCCTAGGACAATTTCTTTATTAACCAGTGGTGTTCACAGCATACAGAGGGGAATCCCACATCACCCACTGAAGATGACTGCAGGGATAGTCATCCAGCTTGGGTTGTGAGCAGACTTAAAGCAATTTTTAATTCAATACCTGTGTAACACTCACCACTGCTGTTGTCGGGTCACTGACATCTGAATGTAGGTGCAGATGGGAGTACCAGGAAGAGAGCTTAGGAGAATGGCAGAGACGAGTGTTGAGGTTGTGTTTGTTAGAGGAGCAGGGCTGGCCAGGTAGTGGAGGGAAGCTACAAGAGGCTGAACCACACAGATAGCCTCAGGAAAAAGAAGGGGAAAGTCTGGGCGAGAGAGTAGACTGCTGCTCCCTTGACTTGGGCCATCACTATGGATGCCTGAGGGCAGATTACCTGCCAAGTGGGTTTAGGAGTGAATGGGAGGCAAGGAGACCATTGTAGGTGATTTGGAGAAAGCTGGTTTTAGGAGAGGAGACAGAGAATGGGAGAGGAAATAGGAAAATGCAAGATCTACACAGGAGCTCATAGAGTGTGTGTGTTAGCCAATGGGGCTGAAGAGATGACATCAGGGAGGAGTTAATGACCATATCTGCAACAGGGTGACCATAGGCACTGTCCTGATTGTTTGGGTATATGTCTTCTTCTTCATCAAGGACTGTAGGGCCAAGGAGCTCAGAAGGTAGGATTTACACACGCATGTGCCCTTCCGAATAAGTGATGCTTGAAGGGAAAGGCTGGACTTGATGGTATTTGTGCAGTTACTTTAAGATACTTATTTTTCTCTTGCAGTACAAAAGCCCAGCTGACAGTACTGACAACTCTGGGAAAACAGCTTTACACTACGCAGGTAATGCGCTTTCTCTTATTTGTCTGTTTTACTCTAGCAGACTCCCATTGTTACTCACCTTGCTGTTCTGTCCATGGAGCTGATTTCTGTAGGGACCCAGAAGGTCCCATTTCACTCCCTTTGTAAGTCACACACAGGTTTACTAAGGAGCTCCCCTACTCTTGGTTTGCTGCCATGCAACCAGCACCGTGGCTAATATATTCAGCTCAGGCTGCGAGTAAGCTCAGTAATGAAGGGCATACTTAGAATGTGCGAGGCTCTGGTTATAAGGTCTAGTACTAAGTACATGTGCATATGTGTGCGTACATATGTGTATAAATTTTTAAATCAACTTAAAGTTCCTTTTTAAAGTAGTAATGAACAGTTGTAGATTTCAGGACTAAAAGACGCTGCTGTTTGTTTGTTTGTGGATCACAATGAAGGCCAGTTATCTTTGTCTACCTTTGGTTTTACTGTCTGTCATAGCTTCAAGTGACAGATGTTAATACTAAATTTATTGGGGTGATCGAATATATAATTTATTTTATTTCTAGTTGTAGAAAAGCCAAGTCCTGTGAGAAGCTAAATCAAATGCTTGCCTCCTGGTACTAGGAGTCTGTGGCTGTAGCTTTGGCTAATGCTGAAATTAAGCGAATGTTTTCACACCCCTATGGCATAGCCTTTCTCTTCTGTGCTGTTCATCTGCAGGGCGGAGAATGAACTCTTCCTTCCTAGAAGTGGGAATCTGGGTTGTCTGTGACCGCTTGTGTTTTTCCTTCCTCAGCGGCACAGGGATGCCTTCAAGCTGTGCAGGTCCTCTGCGAACACAAGAGCCCCATAAACCTTAAGGACTCGGTATGTACCACGTGGACACTGAGGGAATGAGGTGCAGGTTTCTAGCGAGACCTTAAAACCCTTAGTATTTACTAAAATTCTATTTCTTTACAACCCGAATTTTTTTTTTGGCAAAATAGTCTTATATGTCAATCCTAAGTATATATTTGTGTTCTGCCATTAACCCAAATGTGAATAAAACTTCATGCCTCAGTTTATAAAAATAAAACATTTTGTATGTTACTTGTCTTGTTGCCACAATAAAGTATGGGACAACAGCAGCTTAAGAAAGTTCATTTCGGCTCTCACCTTGAAGGTGCAGACCATCATGGCGGGGAAGTCAGGACAGCAGGGACTTGAGGGAGCTAGTTCCTCCGCCTCTAGAGTCAAGAAGCTAAGGGGAACTGATACTATTTCTCAGCTTGCTTTCTTCCATTCTGGCTGTTACGGTGGGTCTTCCTAACACAGCTCACCTCATTTAGAAAGTCCCTCCCGCAGACGTCCGTAGATTTGTCACCAAAGTGAGTCCACATCTTCTCAAGTTGACGATTCGATCCATGGGAACTGTCAGAGATACCTAATTAGAAATTCTGTTCTTTTTCTTTTTCCCCCCCATAGTATCACCTTGGATGATTCTTAGTAGAATTTTACAACTCTAAAGAGAACGTTTAGTCTTTGTAACTCCACTGGCCTATCATAAGAATACATACATGTGCCTGTGGCATGTGGTTGTAGGGTTTAATGACGTGCTATAGCATGAAAATTGATTTGCATGTACTTGCCCCCAATCAAACAAATACATGTACACTTTCCGAACCTCAGCGTAGGGTTAAACATCTCTATTCCAAAAGTCCCCAATTCCACATATGCCACAGCCTGAAACTTGTATTTCATATACATGGCCGAAATGTGTAAACTGCAAGGTCTTTTATATGCAAAAATACACAAATGAATTTCATATGTAGCCTTGGGTCCTGGCCCCAGGATACATTTTTATGTAACTAGTCCCAAATCCCCATATTCTAAAGTCTGGAATACTTCTGTCATTGCTTTGTTTTGGCTTGGGGTTTTTATTTATTTTATGTATGAAAGTGTTTTGCCCACACGTATGTGTGTGCACCACATGCATGCCTGGTGCCTGCAGAGGTCAGAGAGCATCAGGTCCCAGGAACTGGATTTGTAGATGGTTGGTTGTGAGCTGGGTACTCTGGAAAAGCAGCAAGTACTCTTACCCTGAGCCATCTCTCCACCCCAATAATTTTACTTTAAACTTTAAAGTTTTTTAACATATATTTTATTGGGGTGTGCAGCATGCATGAAATTAGAGGACATATTGAGCAAGTCAGGTCTCTCCTTCCTACATGTTGGTGCAGGGGAATCACACTCAGAGCTTCAGCACGAGCAGCACCTGCCCTTCACCGCTGAGCCATTTCTCCAGCCCCCACTTACTTTCATCTGAACACGCTTAGTGTGTATTCTCTCTTACATTACCAGGCAGAGCTAGTGATGGGTAATGGAGCAGGCAACCCAAATAGCTGGACTTTTAGAGAAAAGCTAAAGTCGGTGATGTTGTGTAAGACTTACGGTGAAGTGTGAGGGTGGCCCTAAGAGGGCATGGAGTTTCACCGCAGATGAAAGTGTAGCCTAGCAGTACAAGTCATGAGAAAAATGTGGGAAGGGCAAGGTATTGCAGTCCTGGTATTTGGAATTGGAGTTACAGTCTGAGTTTTTCTCCTAGGATGGGAACATACCCCTGCTTGTTGCAGTACAAAATGGCCACAGTGAGGTCTGTCACTTTCTCTTGGATCATGGAGCAGATGTCAATTCCAGGGACAAAAATGGAAGGTACCACAAGTTAAGGCAGGAGTCATAACTTCACGGATACCCATTTTATTTTTAATGTTGTAAAGTGGTTTCCTTTTTTAACTTTCTACCTTCGTGACAATTGAGAATCTGTTTTGACTAAAAAAAAAAATAATCCTCCAGACCTCCATGGGCGAATTGAACTGAATAAGCCATTTCCTGCGATTTTATTTTTCATCCCAAACAAAACAAAAGTAAATATATTGAATATATTTAAAAATAATTTTAACCTGGGCGGTGACAGTACACACCTTTAATCACAGCAACTCAGGAAGTATAGGCAAGCGAATCTCTGAGTTTTCCTGGACTACATAGTGAGTTCCAGGACAGCCACGGCTACACGGGGTAACCCTGCTTCAAAAACAATAATAATCATAATAACAACAACAATAATTTTAAAGCCAGGTGTGGTGAAACATGCCTTTAATCTTAGCACTTAGGAGGCAGAGGCAGGAGAACTACCGAGTTCAAGGCCATCCTGGTCTACAGAGTAAATTTCAGGACAACCAGGGCTATACAGAGTAACCCTGTTTTAAAACAACAGCAATAAAATAATAATAATTTTAATAATGTATATCCTTTAAAATACTAGAGGTGGAAGAATCAGCCTCTGAAATAAGCTTGGTATTTACACCAATCACAGGACATTCTGTCATTGTAGAGCAAGTATGAAAGACTGTCTGTGCTGTTCGGTTAGTTATAGTTTAGCATTTTGATTTAGTCCGAAGTTTTAAAAATACCACCTTATTTCATCTTGACAGTTTCCCACTTAGTTCCCCAGACTGAAGGTTTAACTGTATTTAATCCCCTTTCCTTGTTTTCAAGACAAACGTGTCTCAGGAAAGCATTTCAACCTTTGGTTATTTCTAAACTTACCTCTGTTTTCTTCTCTAGAACTGCTCTCATGCTCGCTTGTGAAGCTGGCAGCTCTAATATTGTGGAAGCCTTAATTAAAAAGGGTGCTGACCTGAACCTTGTAGACTCTCTTGGACACAATGCCTTATATTATTCCAAACTCTCAGAAAATGCAGGAATTCAAAGCCTTCTATTATCAAAAATCTCTCAGGATGCTGGTATGTAAAAGAAAACAGCCAATGCTGTTTTAAAATGCTCATTTTCCCCAAAAGGATCAAGGAATTCATGCAGTCTGATGTGTTCTATTATTCTTCTAAATACGTGCTTGAAGAAAGATGAAGTGTTGAATGGTGTGTGTGTGTGTGTGTGTGTGTGTGTGTGTGTATCCATCCACCCAAAATTTATAAAAGATATGAATCATTATGGTTCTCAAAGTCTTTTTTTTTCTTCACTCTTTCTCTTTAGATTTAAAGACCCCAACAAAACCAAAGCAGGTATTTATCTTGGGAATGAGATGCTATTTTTTTTTAATTTTTGCTTGTGATAATATGAAAATGTTGAGAATAAATGCTGTAGTTCCTTAGGGCAGTGATTAAAAACTGGGTTGAAAATTCTTAAGAAAAGACTGACGTAATTTTGAGTGAATGATCCATTGTTACATGGTGGCAAATATTTTTTAACAATTTTATTATATTGTCTCAAAAGTATGTACTTTATACTGTGTTTTTTTATGAAGTGCAGTAATAACAGACCTGTGATGCGACTAAATCTTGAAACTAAATGAAAATATTTTAAATATCATGTCCTATGGGTGAATATATATACCCATAAAATGGTTGACGAATTTGTGAAAAGTAAGAGATTCAGCCTTTTAATTTTAGTTGCAGCATTTGAAACTGTCATTGGTGTTACACAGGGTAGCGAGAGAGACATTTTCTTATTGGAAGTTTTCCTCAGAGCCTGTGGGCTCTCTGTATGTCTGGCTGTTCTGTTTATTTATACACCGCGGTTTCTAAGTCATAGAAAGCAGATATTTAATAGCGGATTTATTATGTGCTAGCTGTTGCTTGTGAGGAACCTTTGCATATGAAGCTCTCCTTTCCTCTCATTCCTTCAAAGCAGGGTGGTGGGTGGTGGGTGAATGGGAGCCATGCAGAGGTGCAGAGTGCTCTGCATTAAGAGGGAGAGCTGACTTGGAATGCATTCTAGGTGCTGCATTGTGATTGATAGGCATGTCTTCATCCTTTTCACACACCACCTTAATCCGTTTGGTTTGGTTTGGTTTTTAAACCTTCTTGCCATCAAAGCATGGGTTGCTGGAAAGAAAACTTAGCGAATGCATGTTCCTTATTGTCCTGTGGGCAGTCTGTTTCAGACCTTGATGAAGCTAGGAATGTGTAACTGCCAGCAGGTTGTTCTCGTGTTTGCTGCAGCTACTTGCTCCGACTTTACTAACATAACTAACCCACCTCCATTCTGTGGACTGTGATAACTTTCAGCATGATCAAGTCTCTAAAGTAAGCTCAGAAAGAAGTGGAACTCCAAAAAAACGCAAAGCTCCACCACCTCCTATCAGTCCTACGCAGGTAAAATCAAGAGCAAACGAACCATAAGCAAAACCAAAAGCCATCCTTCTGTGTCTGGGTCCAGAGGGATGCTGTAATACTGATGCCTAAATGCACATTCTAAATCTCCCGTAGTAGTTTTCAGTTTCAATCTGTGGGGCTGGATGTGTAGCACAATGATAGAATACCTGCCTAGCGTGTGTGAGCCCCTGGGTTGGAGCTCCAGAAGTACACACACATGCATACACACACACACACACACACACACACACACACACACACAGAGTAAATGGCAGTGTCAGTTATTAAGTTGGAATATTGTGGGTTTCATCTATCTGAAAATTAGAATTTAGCAGTATCTTTTTTTTTTTAAGTCTCAAGGAAATTTCTTCAAGTCTTAGGACAAGAGCTTTTCCTTAAGATGATCTCGGGTGTCATTAGCTTGTGTGAACAGCTCTAGAGAGTGCAGAGGGGATGGCTAGCTAACGAGGACTAGAGAGTAATGGATTTTATTTAGTTAGTTTCTTAAGATATTAATATTTGCTTTTTTACTACATTTATGGGTGGCTAATATTAAAAGTTTTTCTGAATATGTAATAGCAACTTTAGAGGAACAAGTACAAAAATATGAAATATCAAATAAAAACAGGATAGCTTTTATTGCTAAGACAAGCACAGGATATAAAAAAAGGTAAGATAGTGGAAGGACTATTGAATCTGTCAGACACTTACAGATATGTTAGCACATCCATTACTAGTGTTCTCAATCCACAGTAGAATTCTATAGATTTTAAAGGCTGATGCAGTTAATATAGTAGCATTAGGTTGAAGGTATACTCTGAGAGTGTTCAGAAATACTCGAAGTAGCTGGAATGCCTTGAGGATTTTACTCCTCAACTAAATGAACCTCTCCATACCTACTGTTAGATCTAACCACAGGGATTAAGCCATGGATTGTTCAGCACCTCGGGAGACGGGCTTTGAAGACACAGCCGTCATTAGTGGCTTTCTTTTTCTTTTTCAGTTGAGCGATGTGTCTTCTCCAAGATCAATAACTTCCACACCAGTTTCGGGAAAGGAATCAGTATTTTTTGCTGAAGCACCCTTCAAGGTATTCCCTTTCTATAGTCGACTTTCTTATTGTATTTATGATAGCTGATAGCCTTACTTTCATTTATACAATACTGTGCAAAACAGATTATACTTTTGAGTCACTATTTCATGACATTTCACCACGAAGAGCCCCTTGATTATTTTTCCTGGCATGGACAACATAAAAAAAAAGTTTAGAAAAAATAAATCACATTTACTAATAATTTTTAAATAAGAGATAAATGATGTTTATGTAAAATCTTTAATTCATCGAAGCAAGAGAGTAGAATGGTGGTTCTTAGAGTTGAAAAGACTGAAGAATTTGGGGAAATGTTGAGCGGGGGGGAATTAAAGAGCTCTATTAGATGACACACTGACTTGAGTTCACAATTTTAGTCTTTAAAATTTCTGAGGGCTAAGGATATGACTCAGTGGATAAGATACTTGTGAATGAAGAGCTGAGATCAGATCCCCTGAATGCACTGAAGGCTGGGTGCTGTAACGTGGGTTGGTTATCCTAGAATTCTTGGGGTGAGATGGGAGGTGGAAACAGAGAATCCCCCTGCAGCAGAAGAAAGAAAACAGGAGATCTTGTTGCAAAGAGGGAGGCAAGATGAGCACCCGAGGTTTTCCTCTGACGTCCATTCTCACCCCCTACACACACACACACACACACACACACACATCCTATTAACACATGTATGTACACACAGAAAGGATAGTTATTGGGAGGCAGTTTTTGGTATTTTTACTATAAACAAATACATGAGGCAGTGTTAACTGGCACAGTTTAACCATTCTTCATCATATAAATCAACACCACTGTGTACCTAATAAATATATGCAGTGCTACAAATTTAAAAGTGTTTTTTGAACTTTAAAAATTTTAAGCTTTGCACCATGTGATGCTGTGCCCTCAGTAGCCTGAAGAGGGCATTGGATCCCCAGGAACTGAAGTTGCAGACAGTGATACAACCTGTGGGTGCTGGGAATTCAACCCAGGTCCTCTGGTAGAGCAGCAGCCGCCCTTAATTACTTAGCCATCTCTCCATCCAAAACCAAAATGACAGTGGTATAAATGACCTCCTTCTGGTTGTTAGCACTCATCTCACTCATCTCTACGTGAAATAAAGCATCCTGTATTAGACACTAGGTTAGAAAAAATACATTAATTGAGACAAATGTGGTGGTACCTGAAGTACCCAGCTAAAGAGGTGGAGGCACAGAGATCAGAAGTTCATTGCCAACCCAGTACATGAAAAGTTCATGCCTAGCCTGAGCTTTGTAAAATACAGCCCTGCCTAAAATAAATAAATAAATAAAATCAGAACCCAGGACTTGGCTCAATGGTAGTGTTTGCCTAGTGTGTTGAAGACTCAGATTATCTTCCTCGTCTAAAGACGAAAAGGATACCAGTGGGGAAGGTGCTGTACCCTAGATACAGAACTGCTGCAATTTAGCTGACAGTGGTTTATTGTGCTAATATCTCCATTTTCGCAAGTGTATTATGAACACAGTCAAAAAGTAGTACCTTTACCCAGTTTCTGTTAATGTTAACTTCTGTGTAACTGCTTTACAAATCCAAAATTTTCTGGGTATGAAGGTTATTACAAAAAAACGGGAAAAGGAAGAGTAAGGGTCTGAAGAAAGGGCAGAGCAGGTGCTGCCTTGCAGGGACCCGAGTTCCACTCCTGGCACGCACTTCAGGCCGCTCCAGGGGATCTGGCACCCACTGCTGGAGGCTGCATGCACTTGTGCTCACGCGCACACACTTCCCACCCCACATACACAACTAAGCATAATCACAATCATTAAACATTTTTATTTTGTTTTTGTTTTTAAAGAGACAATAGCTTACCTCAACCTCATCTTCTTACAAAGTTGAGTTGATGTAAGAGAATCAAAACAGCAGGGAACCTGCTTTTCTCGTAGCTGTGTCGGGGTTTGTTTTTTTTTTTGACTATAAAAGCAGTTGTTTTAGGAATTTTAGAAATTCCAGTAGGCCTTATTGCACCCATTCCGTGAATATGAATTTGGAAAGTGTTTTTAAAAAAGAGAAGGTATCTAGTCAATGCCTGTTCACCTAACAACCACTAGGGAGTTGTACTTTGGATGAAGCAAAGTCTATAAAATGTATGAAGCTTGTGTGGTTGGTCGCATATCCATAACCCTCCAACTCAGGATTGCTAAAGATGAATTCTGAAGCCCACTCTCTGTCACTTCCTTCACTCTAACTAGGCTGCATTAATAAACTTTTAAGATGAACACTTATGCAGGGGAAGACAAGAAAGTTGTGATCCTGTTCTTAGTGTCCCCATATCTTCTAATCTGATTGTGGTTCAAGAAGGGCAGTGTGTTCGAGCCAGTGATACCACAAAGAAAGGAAATATATGCCTATACCAAATCATATACTTTATGTCACCGCTTGTTCACGCTATCTCTAAGCTGAGAACGTTGTAAATGTCATCAGTAATTGCATGGATAAAGGTAATAATCTGTATGAGAGAATATCACTTGATAGTAAAACTGTGGATGGAATGAGCTGCATGCCTTGTAGACAGCACCAGAAATAGAAAATCGTCACGATGAATAGGAGAGGCCAGGCACAAAGATACCCTTACTATGTGACATTCTATTAGAGCAGCTTTGAAAAATGCAAAAAGGAGAGTACTGGCTGCCTGGAAATGGAGCAGGCTGAGCCCGGTTGGGCTAGGGAAACAAGGGGGAGGTTAGCAGGAGTCTGTGATTGTCACAGTGCCTCTCTCTCTCTCTGTGTATTTGCTACAATCTTAGGACATGGTCCAGAAGTGAACTGCCACATAAACTATAATTTAAAATATAACTAGATAAAGTTCCTTTAAAGTTATTCTGAGAGTTGTTCTTTTCAAAATTACACTCTGCAGTTGCTGATATTTTCAGAATTAAACTTTATCAAGTCACTGTGTCTGTTATTTGCATAGATTTCTAACTGTTTTTCTGTGAGATTTTTCTGCAGCAGAGCAGCATAGCTCTTTTCTCAGCAACTCACCAAGGGAAGGCGATTTGATTTTTGCGTGTAATGAGCACTTTTAGGGGAATTCTTTCAATGTCATTTTGTGTTTCTACACACAGGCTGAGATCAGTTCTATACAAGAAAGCAAAGACAGACTGAGCGACAGCACAACAGGTAAGGACAGGAAAACTGGTTTTCCTTCCTTTGACCACATTTAATTTTTCACACATTTCCATAAAGAGATCAGAGGCCAGTCTCAGGTCATGAGGACCAGCCCATGCCCATGCCCCGCACAGGACTGCCAGCAAGGCATAGGCTATGTTGTCTGTGTTACAAGGGGCCTTACTTAACTTGCATGTTAAAGAATTAAGTTTGGATGTAAAAAAAATCATTTGTCGCTATCAATTACTAGTTTCTCTAAGTATGAATAACAGTAGCGGAATAGTGACATTGCCTAGAGGACTCACAGTTTCCTGTCGCCTTACTGTTGGAGACATGTTCAAATACCATGTCTAGTGTCTCCCATAGTAAGTATGGCAGTTATTAGACCTGCTTTTAATCTTACTATTTAGTGTGTTACAAATAAGCTTTCTTATTACTCTAGTCTATGTATTTATCTTATACATTTACACTGTTTTGAGATTCAGTCCATGGGTTTTAACCTTCAGCTTACAGCACTACATTCTCATTCCAGACAAACAGCAAGTTCTGTCCCCAAGACAGACAGGGCCATGCTATGACCATAAGCTAACTTTAACACCATGGGCTCTAAATATACCCAGACAGACAAAGAGAGCACCTGCCAGTCAAACAATACAGTCCCGATGACTTCACCAAGACAGGGGTCAGCCAATGTGTCTTTTAAAAGTCTTTCCTAGGACCACAATTCTGAGGTTACTCTGCTGTGTAGTAAAACCCTCTCTCAAAGAGGAAAAAGAAAATGAGTTATTTTTAAAGAAGATGCAGATATTTAGACTCATTGTGCCTCAAAGAATATGGTATATAGTTATATAGTATATATAGTTAGAATTATAATTAAATGATTGTATGTGATTTCAAAGGTCCCCTTTGCTCCAACATTCAGTTTCTTAGAATATTGTACATTTTGTATGTGGATAGATTTGTAGACTTTAGAAATGAAAATTTCCAATTCCTGGTAAAAATCAATTGATACAAATAACTGAATAAATGTTACATTGGATACTTCTAAAACCATCTACTTCAGTGGTTCTCAGCTTGTGGGTCACAACCCCTTTGGGGGTTAAATGACAATCAGAAATAGCAGATATGTACATTAAGATTCATAACAGTAGCAAAATTATAGTAATGAAGTAGTAATGGAAATAATTTTATGATTAGGAGTCGCCATGCCATGAGGAACTAAAGGTTTTAATACCTTTAAGGTATTAAAGGGTTGCAGCATTAGGAAGGTTGAAAACCTGCTGCTCTATTTTATCAAAGAAGTAATTTAAATTTCAGTTGCTTAGACTTGTTCTCATGCACTCATTCTGTTAATTCATCTCCCAAGAAAATGAACACCCAGCAGACTTCATGTCAAGGGGATTCAAACTGTCACATAGTCCTCAGACATCAGCACAGTGCCTTAGCAAACATAAGCTTTTCCGGGAAGAAACATCGTATTTTCATCCGTCAAAATTAAGATTTCCGTCTCAGCATTTAATGGCGGTGAGAAAATGAGAAGCATAAAACAGTGTGGCCAATGGGCAGTGTTCAAGGAGCTTTTGTAGGGAAACAACACAGCTCAGTCACTAAGCTGTGTCACCAGGAAGACATGTTTGTCATAGAGACTTTCTGGATGAAGGGAACAGTGCTCTGTGATGTTCTGAGGCAAGGGTGCTACCTTATCTGAGTGAGTGTGCACTCGTGTCCCTTGTCTGAGTGAACACTCGGTAGTCTCCCTTATCTGAGTGAGCATACACTAATGTGTGTGCCTTGTCTCAGTGAGTACACACTAGTGTCCCTTGTCTCAGTGAACACTCAGTAGTCTCCCTTGTCTGAGTAAGCACCCAGTAGTCTTCCTTGTCTCCATGAGAGCATTCCATAGTCTTACTTGTCTGAGTGAGCACTCAATAGTCTCCCTTGTCTGAGTGAGGGCTTAGTAGTCTCCCTTGTCTCAGTGTAAACTCTGCTCTGTTATCCTTTAGACGTTTTAGTAGGAAAATCAGTTGATTTACCAACAGTGGTAACTTTAGTGGGATTCAGAAGAGATCATGGTAGGTGGTTAGTGGATACTTCTTAGGAGAAGCTTGACATGTGTCCTGAAGGATGAACAATGAGGGATCAGATGTGTGCAGAGTATCTACAGAACACAGCAGAAACCATGAGTCTGAGGAAAAATGGAAATCTGGGAAAGGTTTTTAAGTCATAAATGTTGGAGGAAGGGAGGGGGCCGCTTGTTGGTTTCCAGCCACTTAGCCCTGAAATAATCACACGAAACTGTATTAATTAAATCACTGCTTGGCCCATTAGCTCTATATTCTTATTGGCTAAGTCTTACATATTAATTTAACCTATTTCCATTAATCTGTGCATCACCATAAGGTCGTGGACTACCAGCAAAGTTTCAGCACGTCTGTCTCTGGCGGCTCCATGGTTTCTCCCTGACTCTGTCTCCCAGCATTCAGCTTAGTTTTCCTACCTAGCTCTGTTCCCCTATAGCTCTGCTATAGGCCCAAAGCAGTTCCTTTATTTATCAGTGGTAATCACAGCATACAGAGGGAAATCCCACATCACATAAACCTGAAAACAAAGATTTGGGACAGACATAGAGGTGTTGCTCCACTTACGGATAGTTTTTGGAGGGAGAATAATTGAAACACTTTAATTGTACCAAAGAAATGACCCAGCCTCTGTGTGTTTGGAAGGCTGTATGTGTTCCCATGCAGGCTCCATTTCACCAGGAAGGACAGGGACGAGGGAGGGGGAGGAAGAGACTTTTTGGGGAGTCATTTGCAGAGTTTGCAAGCATGGTGATGAAACCTGAAGTAATCAGGGTAAGAGATAAACCAGATGCAGAGAGACCTCTGAAAGGATTCACACCTGGGACGTGGAAACACAGAGAGAAGTGAAAATCACTCATGGTGTGGTACTTGGGGTGAATGGCAGGTACCCAGAGCTGCCAGNAAAGCAGTTCCTTTATTTATCAGTGGTAATCACAGCATACAGAGGGAAATCCCACATCACATAAACCTGAAAACAAAGATTTGGGACAGACATAGAGGTGTTGCTCCACTTACGGATAGTTTTTGGAGGGAGAATAATTGAAACACTTTAATTGTACCAAAGAAATGACCCAGCCTCTGTGTGTTTGGAAGGCTGTATGTGTTCCCATGCAGGCTCCATTTCACCAGGAAGGACAGGGACGAGGGAGGGGGAGGAAGAGACTTTTTGGGGAGTCATTTGCAGAGTTTGCAAGCATGGTGATGAAACCTGAAGTAATCAGGGTAAGAGATAAACCAGATGCAGAGAGACCTCTGAAAGGATTCACACCTGGGACGTGGAAACACAGAGAGAAGTGAAAATCACTCATGGTGTGGTACTTGGGGTGAATGGCAGGTACCCAGAGCTGCCAGNCCAGCTGCCGCAGCCTGCTATGCAGCTGTGTCCTGTAGCATTGGGCTGGCGATTCCACTGCAGGGACACACTGGCCGCTCACAGCGCCATCCCTCTGTCCAGCTGCGGAGGGGTTACAGGAACAACACTTGCATTTTTCAGGCACGGCTTTACATTTCCTTTCTTTTCTCCCAAGGTGCGGACAGCTTGTTGGATGGAGGTTCTGAGGCTGACCAACAAGACCTGCTTGTCCTATTGCAAGCAAAAGTCGCTTCCCTTACCCTACACAACAAAGAGTTACAAGATAAATTACAGGTTGGTACAAATATCACTGACAGACTATTCTGTAAAGTATTGGTGTGTTCAAGGGTAGTTGGGTACATTTTGTTTTAAATAGCTACATGTTTCTTCTTTTCCTGCATAGTTTCTTTTTTCCTGTATAGTTAACTGTAAAACTCTTTATGGTTTCAGGTTATTTAACAGTGTTCACTAATTCTGTTTTTGGAAATTGCTAAATTATGTATAATGATATATAGTTTAATAAGTATATGACACAAAATTTAAATATAGAATATAGATACAATTTATATAAATTAAGTTAGTATATATGTGACATACACAAAATGTTCTATGAAATTTTTCATGTATAAATTTTATATTTCCATGTTTATATATCATCTTGCGTTTTTGTTGTTTGATAGTTTTATATATTTCTATAGTTGGTCACTTTCACTCTCCCATTCCCCTCTCCAGCCTCTCCCTCTCCTGCTGAAGCCCCACTTCCACCAAATTCCCCTCCTGCTTTCGTGTCTTCTGGGAGTGACCCGCAGATTTTAATTATAGGTTCCTGCAGAAGCTTAGGTAGGAGGTTATTTACTGGATCAAGAGCAACTTTACCAGTGGTTATACCACTGAAGAAAAAAAATGGCACCTCCTCCTCCAACAATCCTCAACCGCTAGTAGTTCCTTGGGAAGGGGTGGAGCCTCGTGGGCCCTATCCACCCACGGTGAAGTGCTGAAGGGCCCAACCTTGTGTGGGTCGTGTGCAGATAAACACAGCTGCAGTGGATTCCCAAGTGCTGTGGCTGTTTCGTGTCCAGAAGATGTCTTTTCTCCTAATCTGATTCAAGGGTTTGTTTGTTTTTTGTTTTTCTGTTTTGTTTTGTTTTGTTTTGTTTTGTTTTTCCGAGACAGGGTTACTCTGTGTAACAGCCCTAGCTGTCCTGGAACTAGCTCAGTAGATTAAAGGCATGCACCACCAGCACATAGCCCAGGCTCAGGTTTTCCTCTCTCTTTTCCATGGTGTTCTCTGAGCTTTAGAAGAAGGTGTTTTAGGTGTCCACTTAGGGCTGAGCAGTCAGTCTACAGTCCCTTATCCCTTGTACTTTGTCTAGTTATGGATTCTATATTAACTGTCACCCACCCGTAATAATAAGAAGCTCCTCTAATGAAGACGGGGAATAGCACTAACCTGTGACGAATCTATGCGCATAAACATGAGTATTGAGACTGTGATTATTTAGCGAGACTCAACAATAGTAGTAGGTTCCCTCTACCCCTGGGGCCTATGTTCACAGACCAAGTGTGAGTTTCCTGTTGAAGAGTGGGCTTCAAATCCAGCTAGGAGCATCATACGTGGCAGGTCCTTATTGTTCTCACAGAGTTCACAATGGCTAAGATTGATGGCTTTTCTTCCCCATCAGCCTACAGCGCACCTTCTGGCTGTGCAGTTAGCCAGGGTGGAGGAAACTTCCACCTCCCTCCAACTTGGTTTCTCTTTATCATGTAACCAAAGGATTTTTGGCAACTGATTCTTACCACCAAGGTCTGGTGGGTAACCAGGAGCCATGTCAATAACCTGTAATGTTTTGGGGGCTTTGGAGCTTCTCTGATCAAGAACTCATAGGGAGGTATTCCATACAGCTGGCTCCGAGATTTTCATTTAATAACCCATCTTTTCTGGCAGGAGCATTATCCGTTCATGGAGAGTACCTTTATTTTTTAGATTATAATTTTTAATAAGCTTATTAAATAAATAGTAGGTTTCCATCCGACTTTTTCATGTATCCTTAGTTTTGTCTATTTGTCCTTTCTCCCTCGCCCATATCCTCCTGCCCACCTCCTCATTCACACCTTTACACATTGAAATTTTATACTTACATTTTAAATATATATAGTAATAGCCATTGTTAGTAAAATTGATCTCTAATCATTTTAAGAACCTGGTGAAAAATGCTATGCAGTGCCTTGGGCAATTGAAATGATATAAAAAAGACAGAAAAATTTCAAATGATATAAAAAGCAAAGAAAAGTTTGATTGGAGGTTCTATAGATGAAACAATTAAAATGCTTTAAAATTACAGAAATGATCTGTGCTCGTAGAACACAGAGTAAGCTTGCTCTGTAAGTCTGGCTCCAGTGCCAGACCATGTGTTTACATGATCCAGGAGAACACATGCGAAATGATCACCCTACTCGCCCACACCTAAACCTCAGGTTGTCCCTCGCATTCCAGTGAACACACCTAGCCACTCCTTAGTGTAACTTTCATGCCTTGTTTCTTTCCCAGGCCAAGTCACCCAAGGAAGCTGAAGCAGACCTGAGCTTTGAGTCTTTCCATTCCACTCAGACTGACCTGGCCCCGTCTCTGGGCAAATCTAGTGAAGCCCCTTCCTCAGATGCCAGATCATCGCCATCTGTCGAAAATATTGTGGGGAAACCCGCTGTTGATGTTGAGGTCAGAGTCCAGCAGCTACAAGATAGGCTGCAAGCTTTGCAGAAGCAATTGGAGAGTTCTGAAGTGGAGAAACAGCAGCTCCAGGCCGAACTCCAGTCCCAGAGGACAGACCTAAGGTGCCTGAACAGCGCAGAGATTTCAGAGAATGGCTCTGACCTCAGCCAGAAACTCAAAGAAACTCAGAGCAAGTACGAGGAGGCCATGAAAGAAGTCCTGAGTGCGCAGAAACAGATGAAACTGGGCCTCCTCTCCCATGAGAGCGCAGATGGCTATTTGCAGCTCCGAGAACCAGGGGTTACTGATGGCGAAATCAGCATTCTAAAGCAGAACCTGCAGAATGCGCTGGAAGAAAGTGAAAGGAATAAAGAGAAGGTGAGAGAGTTAGAAACAAAGCTGGTGGAGAAAGAGAAGGCTGGGGCCGCTAAGCCACCTGCAGAAGAGTGTGAAGAGATGAAAAGCTCATACTGCGCTGTCATCGAGAATATGAATAAGGAGAAGGCGTTTTTGTTTGAGAAGTACCAGCAGGCCCAAGAAGAAATCATGAAACTAAAAGATACACTAAAAAGTCAGATGCCACAGGAAGCCCCTGACGACGCTGGGGATATGAAAGAGGCCATGAACAGGATGATAGATGAACTCAATAAACAGGTGAGCGAGCTGTCGCAGCTGTACAAAGAAGCCCAGGCAGAGCTGGAGGATTATAGGAAGAGGAAATCTCTAGAAGATGCTGCTGAATATATCCACAGAGCGGAGCATGAGAGGCTGATGCACGAGAAAAACCTGTCCAGGGCGAAAGCGGAAGAAGCACTGTCTGAAATGAAGTCACAGTATTCCAAGGTGTTGCACGAGTTGACACAGCTCAAACAGCTGGTAGATGCACACAAGGAGAACTCTGTGTCCATCACAGAACATTTGCAGGTGATAACCACGCTGCGGACAACGGCCAAAGAGATGGAAGAGAGAATAAGCAACCTCAAAGAGCACCTTACAAGCAAGGAAGCCGAAGTCACAAAGCTGGAGAAGCAGCTCCTGGAAGAGAAAGCTGCCATGACCGACGCAATGGTCCCCAAGGCTTCCTATGAGAAGCTCCAGGCATCCTTAGAGAATGAAGTCAATGCACTAGCAACAAAATTAAAGGATTCGGTGAAAGAGAAAGAAAAAGCCCACTCGGAGGTCGCCCAGGTTCGAAGTGAGGTCTCACAGGTGAAGAGGGAAAAGGAAAACATCCAGACCCTCTTGAAATCCAAAGAACAGGAAGTGACTGAACTTCTGCAGAAATTCCAGCGTGCTCAGGAAGAACTTGAAGGGATGAAAAGATGTTCTGAGACCTCTTCAAAGCTGGAGGAGGATAAGGATGAAAAGGTCGGTGAAGGTTCTTTGCTATTAGGTTTCTGGCACAGAGTCCTAATAAGGCCCTTCCGATTTTCCTGTACTAAACCTTTACAGAATGTGTTGGTAACAACCTGCGTGAATACTCAGAGGCTCTGTGCCTGTCTGTCGCCATCACCAAAACCACATTCATAGCAGGAAGAGCCAAGTATGGCAATAGACACCTGTAATCCCAGCACTTATCAATTGAAGGCTACCCTGGGCTGTATAGTAAGACTCTGTCTTTTAAGTAAAAGGGATTTAGTAAAAATTTTTTAAAGACTGATATGAAAACGCAATAGTACAGGTGCACTCATACACACAAATTAGAAACATTAATAATTTAACACAGGCTTTGCTAGTGTCTTCAGGTTGCTACTGTTGTGATCCTTTTCAAAATGCCCCACAGGCTTGACTGATCCTATGGATGCATTTTCTCAGCTGAGGCTCCCTCCTCTCTGCTGACTCTAGCCTGTGTCAAGTTGACAGAGAGCTAGCCAGTATAGCTAGTATTAGGGATCCAGGACAAGTGTGACTGGTCTCCTCACCACCGGAATCACCACAAACGCTGTTTTCCCCTATCCCGGCTTTCAGAGGTATACAGATATAGAGTGATCGGTTGTAGGGAGCCAGCAATTTCGAGGTGCTTCTGGGTGTGACACAGAGGATGGAAGGAAGCAAAAAGAAGTGAGTTCAGGATCATTCTGTACCTGGATTTTCTCCCTTATGCTTTGAATGGCATTAGAATCCTATTTGTTTTTCACCCGGGACTGCTGGGACGATGTGAGAAATTATGTTCACTCTAAAGCGAGATGTCTCGAGGGGTTAGGGATCCTTGGACTGACTGATTGTCCATTTCGATGGGAAAGTATGCAGAGCTTTAAGGAGCAGTCTAGGAGTTAAGGCCTCTGAATATTTGACTTTGTAGATGATGAAGAATCACTTCTGGAATCAGAACGAGCTGGAGTTCCCTAAGTTACAAGACAGATGTGGCAGATCTATATTTGAGCAAATAGTGTACTATATTTCTACTGAACCCCTTTTAAAGTAAGAAAAGAACTTTGGTGTTGTAGCTTTTCCTACCCTCGTACACTTAAAACACAATGGGCCTTATCTGAATGGCACAGACGCCAAGGTCTTAACTGGTTTGTCTGAATTTGTTATGCTTTATTTTACAGATTTCCTTTTAAAAATTAAAAAAAAAACTAATTGGACCAGTGATTCAAAGAAATGACTAATGTTGGAGGCCTAGAAATATCTAGAATATTGCTTCTGCAGACAGATCACTAGCCTACTAATTTAATTTTTCCTTCTCCCTAGATAAATGAGATGTCGAAGGAAGTCGTGAAGTTGAAGGAGGCCCTCAACAGCCTCTCGCAGCTCTCCTACTCCACAAGCTCATCCAAGAGGCAGAGCCAGCAGCTGGAAGTGCTCCAGCAGCAGGTGAAACAGCTACAGAACCAGCTAACGGTGAGTGTGCTTCTGTTCTCGGCTTGTCATGCCTGGAGGGTAAGAAAGTTGCATACCAGCTCCAGCTGGCTATGGCAAAAGAGATAGTCCAGGGAGCAGTGGACTCCAGACTCTACCAGTAGAGTCAATGCAATGGGTAGATGTATCTATCACTGAGAAGGGAAAGTCAGGAGAGTTAGCAGATACTCACAGTCCCTCATCCACTGCCTTGTTGCTCCCATCTTTCTGTGATGGTCATGCCTCAGCTCTGGCAATGCTGAGAGCATCTTGTTGTTAGGAAACAGGATCTTAGGTAGTTGTGTATCTACCTATTTAAAGTTGCTTCTTGGTTTTTCTGCTTATTTTTCTACCCAGAAGGCCCACTTATATTTTTGTTTCCTTTGGCTATTTCAACAAATTCCAGCCTTGTTTACAAAGTAGTTCTAGAGATGAGAATGTTGAGAATCAGTTCCACTGGACTACCATCAAAGCCCAGCAGGGCTGCTCCTCATGGGACTAAAGGGAGCATCCATCTCCTTACCTGCCAGCTTCTAGATGCTCCCTGCCTCCTAGGGCTCATCTTACCTTGCCCACCTTCAGAGTACATCACCTGATCTTCTGCTTTTATTCTGTTACCTCTTTCCACCTCTCGCTTCCTTGCTCCTCTCTTAGGAGACCTGTCATTACATTTGAAGGCTACTCAAATTATCCAATAATAACCCTACCTCTCCACCTCTGAACCCTTAATGATTTCTGCAAGATCCTTTTTTGCCACTTAAGGGTGTGTCATGTAGATGGTTTGGCCCTTTTAACGTTGGCAACTTTTCCAAAGGAGTGATGGGATGGGCTCTGGATTGCAGTAGACTTCTAGTGAAGTGAGTAAGGAGATAGGTGCCCAGTAGGGTTGAAATACCACATCGGGGGGTCAGGTGGAACCCAGGACATGTTTGCTAGAGAGAGGGGTGTGGTGAAAGATGTGCTTTCTGCTCAGAGTCAGAGGTGGAAATGATAGACAGGACTAGGACCATGAAAGTGAGTAGCGGCATGGCAGGGCATGTTAGGAAGCTGATGAAAATCGGAAAGGCTGGGCTGTTATGTGGATCCTTCACTCAGATATTAAAGACAACCAAGGGATGACAGAGGAGGAATGGAAAGGAAGCTACCGGTGAAGAATTACGCAGAGCAGATGTGGTGGCGCACACTTGTAATCCTAGCACTCAGGAGGCTCAGGCAGGCGATCACCATGAAGGTGAAACTAGCCTGGGATGCATAGTGAGTCCAGGCTAGACTGAGCTACACAAGAAGACTGTCTCAAACTAGCCTTGTAGCGTGAACATCAAAGCTTCAGGCGTGGCAATGGAAAAGCTAGCTCGGATGCTGACACTGGTGAGGAGAGAAGAAAGGGTATTGATGAGCATGTGTAGGCTTGTTTAGGTAATTCATATTTTATGGTTTTCATTTGCTTACTAGAGAGAAGGGACTCATTCTCTTCGATTAGGTGGGAGGCGGATGAGGACCGTAGGAAGTCATTGGGGGAAACTGTAGTTCTAACTAGCAAGGAGCAGTGAATGCAGCGGCAGCGGTAGTGAAGCCTCTGGAGACTGAGACTGTTCCTTGTTTGTGTCCTTAGTACAGATAACTAAATAGCTGAACTTCTTGGGGACTACACAGCATTATCTGTGTACAGTACCTCCATTAAAAATCAATAGATTTTATTTTCAACTAAGTGAACTACAATTTAGTAATTATAAATTTGCAAATTAAACACAAATAAGCAACTTAAAACCTCTTAAAAACTGTTAAAATGAAATTTGCCCATAACTCAACAACTCTGAAATAGTTTCATTTTGCCTTTCATCTATTTTCTTACAGCATTCACTTACAGTGACTCTCTCTCTCTCTCTCTCTCTCTCTCTCTCTCTCTCTCTCTCTCTCT
>LOEQ01002253.1:98807-111988 GCA_001685075.1 Bramus lutescens | reverse complement strand
AAGATGGCGGCGACCAAGAGGAAGCGGCGTGCAGACTTGGAGGTTCAGGCAAAGAAGCCGAAAAGGAGTCGGAAAGATACCGGGAAGCCAGCTAAGCAGGCAGCTGTGACAAATGAGGTGGAAGAGGAAGATAGAGATCGCATCCCAGGTCCCGTTTGCAAGGTAAAAGGCCCAGCTCCTGGGCTGTGCATGTGGCGTAAGCTTCGTGACCCGCTTATCGGCTACCAACGTGATTGCAGCCAGAGCTTTCCTGGATCACGAGCGTAGGGATCCCCTTGACTGGACTGGACAATGTTTATGTTAACGCTTTGTGCAGGTGGCCTCCTTAGAGTCCGCCGTCCGTAGAGCCCGTAGCCGGGGAGGCCACTTAACGGGGCTTTTACTTCTAATATTGTGTTTTCGCTCGTCTCCCCACGCCCCTGCCTTCTCAGGGTAGTGTTTTTCCTTGGATTTTGTTGACGTCGTTGTTCGTTTTATTTTTCATGTATTTTTTCTCTTTTGGGTGTATCTACCCCATTCCTTCCATTCCCTGCCATGTTGACCGGTATCAGACAGGATACTGAAGTTTCTTTCTTTCTTTCTTTTTGGTTTTTCGAGACAGAGTTTCTCAGTAGCTTTGGAGCCTGTCCTGGAACTAATTCTTGTAGACCAGACTGGTCTTGAACGCACAGCCTCCGCCTCCCGAGTGCTGGGATTAAAGGCGTGCGCCGCCCGGCCCGAAGTTTCTTTGCCAAGCCTTTAAAGTTATGTCTTGTTTGGTTGGATCTTAGGGATAATAAAATACCCTAGACCTTGAGTTTTATCTGTGTTCAGCAATTCCCTCTGCCAAGGTGAGCTTCCCTGGCCTTGACATCTCAGAGATGATGGACAAGACTTCTTCCAGAAATACTGACGTTTCGAAGGAAAGAGGGTTTCATAGAAAATTATATGCTTATTCAAAAGGCGAGCAGAGTTAATTTTCACTCAGCTGAAAACCCCTTAAGGAAAATGTGTTAATGGAGGAGAAAAGATCTTGCCTCAGGCCTGTTAACATCTGTCCTCTGTGCTTAGTGTGGTACTGTAGCTTTTAGGTGAAAAGGAAATGTGACAGGTGAGTGTAAATTATAGCCCAGTTTTAATTAACAATTAACTCTTGTCCTCTTGTCTGAAAGGATGAAAGATACTTTTGAGAAAAATGAGCTGGACTTTAGGTTTTCAATACATGTTAGTGCTCCTCCTCCTTTATGAGCTGACAGAACCATGTGGGAATCATTAGTCAGAGTCGCTCTGTGATACAGTCATTGAATTCATGAGATACAGATTACTTTTAGGATAGTGAGGAAACATGAAGGACTTAGCGTCTGAGCTGTATTTCAAAGAAAGGGTTTAATTTTGATATTCAGAGAGGGAGAGAGAGAATAAAAAAATTCATCAAAGGCATTAAAGTTGGGAGACACAGAAAATCTAAAATTAGAACCAGGTTGGATGAGCAGTTTTCAGGGCCATTGTTGGGCAGTGGTGGTGTAGATAAAATATATTTTAGAATCTAATAATAGAGGGCATATGCCATTTTGAACTTTGAAAAGCCCTGTTAGGTAAAGTCATGACTTGGCAGTTAGGCAGCTGCCAGAGTGCTTCTGTCTGGGGATGCCAGGTGTTCAAGAGCTTTGCAGCTCACGGTCAGTTGTAAGGGTTTAAGTAAGGACACTGCACAAGCATTCCCAACTGTATAGAGGCACTGATGATATTTAACAGTGCTTATGATGTTGATATAAGAAAATAAGGGCAAATGGGATATTCAGAGTCAGGAACTGAAATGGTGGTAGCAGAAAGAAGGAAAGGACGAAGGACAGGAAGGAAATTTGCCGTATATAAGGATGGCCCAGTTTAGTCATACACTTGAGTTTGAGGCTTTAATACTTGTATTATTAGTAGAAAGACTTATTATATTTCTGTGCATAGTCAAACTGGGAATGAGCATAGGGAACTATAAATGCAGAGAATAAAAATTTTTTTAAATGAAAAAGTGCTAAGAAGGAATTGTTACGCTAGTAAGGGGTGGCTGGAAAGTGTCTTTGTTTTGACAGTTCACTGTGTTTGCAGGATAGCTGTAAATTCCTAGGTTCAAGTGGTCCTCCTGCTTCAACCTCACTAGCTGGGGCTAATGGAGGTATACCACCATTCTTGGTTCTAATAACTCTCGTGAAAACACATCAGATAAGTTCAGCACAAGATATTAAAGTTTTCTTTTCTTTAGGGCAAATGGAAAAATAAGGAGCGGATCCTCATCTTTTCTTCCAGAGGAATAAATTTCAGAACAAGACACTTAATGCAAGACTTGAGAATGTTGATGCCTCATTCTAAAGCAGGTACTTTAATATTGTTTACTTTAAGCTCATATGCACACATTTGCAGAATTGATAGTTACATATTTTCTTGTTTGCTCAGCCTTGTTGCGTAAAGAACCACAGTACAAGGCTTGTGGGTATAGCTCAGTCAGTGAAGTTTAATCCCCAGAACAGCCATAAAGGACCTATGTCACGATTGTAACTCTAGCTTTGAGAATATGGAGGCAGGCAAATATCTGGGACTTGCGGGAAAGCCAGCCTGGCCTAGTTGGCAAGCTCTAGGACCCTGTCTCAAAAAAACAAGGTGAGCGCCCCTGAAGAAAAACACCTGAGGTTGACCTTTGACAGGATGGACAGGGACATACACAAATGCATTTCTAATTTCTAAAGTTCATTTTCTCAAGTACCATAGTTTTTAAAGAAATTTAACATTTTATAATAAATTATTGACAAAATTCACATTTTTTTTTTACTTTCTTAAACATGTATCTTAATATAGAAACATTTTCTGAAAGTCCAAGGATTCATTACAGTGATTTCTAAAATCAGAAGGTGGGTAAGGTACTTACTTAGTAAGGACTGGCATATATTGTTTTCTGAATTTTAGAAAGTTTTATTCATTTTTTTATTTTAATTTTTTTTTTTTTTNGAGACAGGGTCTCACTAGCCTTAGCTAGCCTGGAGGCCAGTATGTAGACCAGGCTGACCTGGAACTCATAAAGATTCACTTGCTTCAGCCCAGTGTTGGGACTAAAGTATGTACCACCACGCATGACTTACCAGTGAAAACTGTTTGCCCCGAGATTAGACATCTACAATGCTGTGGGTGGCTGCGTCCTGAGATGTTTCTGTATTGTGTGTTACCTAATGGTTGCTTCTCAAGCTGACATTGGTTGTGCTGTCTTCCATCCCTGAAACTAATTCAAAATTTTCATTGATGTGTTTCATTCCTGTGATAATCCAAAGCCAATTTTAAAATTGGTTTATTTGATTCGAAATTATATTTTCATTAGTTAAAATTGTAAGTATTGGCCTGGTGTGGCACAAATCTGTAGTCCCAGCTTTTAGGCAGAATCACCCTGATCTCTTGAGTTCAAGCCAGCTTGGTCTGCACAGCTTGTTTTTTAGTTTCAGGAGCTTGAGCAGAGTGGTGCTCACCTGTCATTTCAGTGATAGGGAGATGTAGGCAGGAGGATCAGGAATTGGGGGTCAGCCTGAATTACATGGGCTATTTGAGGCTAGCCTGGACTACATGAGACCCTGTCTTAAAAAAAAAAAAAGAATAGTTTCAGTTTTGAGCCAGGCCAGGTGACAGGTGACACAGGCCTGCAATTCCAGCTACTTGGAATCTGGGGTCAGAAAATTGAAAGTTGAAGGCCTGCTTGAGCAAATTGGTAAGACCCTGTCTGAAAATGAAAGTAATAAGAGGGCTGGATAAAGTAAAAAGTTAAAAACAAAACAAAGCTATAGCCCAGTGGGGCCTCGCCCTGGGTTCCGTTCCCCAGAACAGTGGCAAGTATGCACTGCATACTTGGCCCACTACTTGCTTAGTTTATGTTCACAAAGAATGAAGAGGTTGAATGGTTTGAGTCTAATCGGTCTTGAAAATCTTTATTGTAAAAATAATTATTTAGATAGCATATGTAGTCAAAGTAAAATAGTCTTCAAATCCATAATTTAATTACTTTCTCTTTTTCTTTTTATAGATACTAAAATGGACCGTAAAGATAAATTATTTGTGATAAATGAGGTATTTTTATAATTAATTACAAATATTTTATCAACGAAAAGATAACTCATTTAACAAAGGTTATTTAATGACTTGTAAAATCATTTTGTGAATAATTCAAATTTTATTATTTTCAGTAATCTTTCACTTATTTTTATTTCATAATAGCATATGTGAAACTTAGAATAGATACATGTAATAATTATCAATCAACATATATAAAGTTTCAAAAATGTGGCTATTTATAGAAAGCTTATTGTACAAAAATACTTTATCAATATTAAATATGCAGGGAAAATTTGTTCTTGCAGTATTACAGACTAGTAATAGTTAGAATTTCAAAGAATTGTTGAAGATGCTAACCTTGTATTTCAAAGCGAAATTTTCTAAACAGTTTTAAGATAATTCTTTGGCTATTGAAAGGCTTTTATTTGGTAGTTTGGCACAAATGTTGCTGTAGCATGACATTACTGTGCGAGCTGTGGTAGCATTGTTGACCAGAACTAGAACAATCCCTTTTGTTGAGAACTTTCCTTCCAGTGTAGGAGACAGGACACACACGACCTACAAGTTCAGGTGAAAGTGCGAGAAAGCAAGTGGTGTGTGTATTTTTCATTGCTGAGCTAGACTAGGAAAGCCTTTCTGAAGGGCAGTTGTCAACTTACTATTCCAGGCTTAAAAAGGAAATTGGCGGAAGAACATTCCGGTAGAGAAGGCAAATACAAACTCAGAAAGTAGTTTAAAAAATAAAACCAGCCACAAAAGATAGATAACAAAAATTTAAAAAAAAGAGAGAGGGGAGAGAAATGTACTTAAATTTCTTAAGTTGGCAGGTTTCACATCTTGGGTAGCTTGAGATTACTCACCATAGGAATTTATTCTTATGATGCTTTTGTGATTTAAAATGGGCAGGGTTGGGAGGCAGGCAGATCTCTGAGTTCAAGGCCAGCCAGGTCTACAAGAGCTAGTTCCAGGACAGGCTCCAAAGCTACAGAGAAACCCTATCTTGAAAAACAAACAAAAAAAAAAAGATGTTGACTAAATCACTCTGAAGGAGGTTTTGCTTCTTACCGAACCCTTAATTCTTGAACAAAAACCTAAGTAAATAAATTTTTAAATTTTATAAAATTAAAACTCAAAAGTTGATGGTTAAAATAAAGGGTATCTTTGTTTTATTAGGGTTATATTTTGAGATAGAGTTTAGTTATTGCATCTCTCATTCCTGGTGCCTTATTTTCCAGTCATTGTTTATGTAGGGACTGTAATTAGGGGACATCCTCAGTACAGCAAGGACACCAGTTATTCTAAAATACTAGGTTGGCTGGGCTTGTAATTCAACACTTGGGGACAGTGGCAGAGTATCAGGAGAAAGCCAGCCTGAGCTGCTTGGTACCCTGCCAGTAAAAAAAAAAAATATACATTATACTGTAGACTAGAGAGGGATGCATACAATATCAGGTTTACCTTGAGTAGAATGCCAGAAAGGAAATAAAATTTTGTGAGTAAATATAACGCAGGTATTTTTAGTGGTCATGCTTAAATCTTTTTGGAGAAATCTGGTTATTGCAGCAAATTACTTTACTTAATAATAATATCTGTTCATTTTTTTTTCTCTTTCTTTTTTTTAGGTCTGTGAAATGAAAAACTGCAATAAATGCATCTACTTTGAAGCTAAGAAAAAGCAGGATCTCTATATGTGGTAAGAGAATATGACAATAGAATTGAGTCGGGCTGTTGGAATGGGTTTATTGCATGTCCATCTTGTATAAGATCAACCATTTATGTGAAAGGAAGGGATAGAGTATACTTGTTTGACTGCAGAGTATTTGAAGCCCCTAAAGAACATTTAATGTGAATATTAGAGACATGGGCTGTCTTCTGTTCTATAGACATGTGCATTTTATGTTACAGACTTCCTGTCTTATGCCACAAATGTGCTTTTTATATAATCTGCCCGTAGTGAACACTCCCTGCACTGTGCATCCCAATCCTCTGAAAAGCTTTCTTGTATTTCAGGCTTTCAAATTCACCTCATGGGCCATCTGCAAAATTCTTAGTTCAGAATAGTAAGTCTGACTTAACATTTTTTTTTTAATGAAAATTTTAGAAATTTTTGGGGATAATTGTGTCAAAGGCCTTAACTGTGTTTTCATTACAATTCTTTAGTTCATACCCTGGCTGAACTGAAGATGACTGGAAACTGCTTGAAAGGTTCTCGCCCCCTTTTGTCTTTTGACCCTGTAAGTTTCTCATTCACTGTAAATTCTAATTAGTTATTATAAAAAAAATCTTTAAAGAAGGTACTCTTGATTTCAAATAATGTATTTATATTTTTATTTGTAGGCTTTTGATGAATTTCCACATTATGCTTTGTTAAAAGAACTCTTAATTCAGGTACATGGCTTTCCTAAAAAGTATTTCTAGAAATGGATAATAGATGAATGTCTTCCTCTGAACTTGCTTGTTAACTTAGACATCAGAGCACATAGTGTGTTGGGATGGAAAACTAACAGTCTTCTTTCCTACAAGATCTTTAGTACACCACGGTATCATCCCAGGAGTCAGCCATTTGTGGACCACGTGTTTACGTTCACCATTCTGGATAACAGGATATGGTTTCGGAACTTTCAGGTTAGCCTTGCTTTACTTTTTATGTGCTTAAATATATTGGGATATATAGCGTTACTGACAATGCAGATGTGTGTTCTTTTCTTTAATATTTTTTATGGTTTATTTAACTTTTATTTTATGTGCATTGGTGTGAAGTGTCAGATCCCCTGGAACTGGATCTTCAGAGAGTTGTGAGCTGCCATGTAGGTGCTGGGAACTGAACACAGGTCCTCTGGAGGAACAGTCAGTGCTCTTAATCACTGAGCCATCTCTCCAGCCCCTATGTTCTTTGTTTTAAATAGCTCCATTTCCCTTCAGATATTTGTGACAAATGATTGTCTGCCGTCACATACCTGGAATCATCTCTGTCTACTTCTTTTTAGGGTTTTCAGTTGGTGTGACATATAACATTTGTAACAAGCCACAATACTCATTTAGAAAAGAAAGTAGATTGGAAATCTGGGCCTAGTGGCTTCCAGCCTTTCCGGAATCCTGTAAAGGACAGTTCATTGTTTCTCTCCTGCAGTGTTAGAGTGCAGCAGGGAGGCGGGTAGGATGCTGTAAGACTTCGAAAAACATAATTGCTATAGTAACAGCTTAGGTGAGTCACTGCATGACTCATCAGAAGTAGGGATGCTGGAAGTCTGTCAGGAATTTCGCAATGCAAATGTGCAAAAAAAATGGAGAAGAGTTCATGCAGCAGGCGATAGATGTAGGGCTCCTGACTGCATGTTTTATACAAGATACTTTACAGTATCAGTTAAATTTGACTTTGGAGAGTAGATCTATTAAGAATGTTAACGTCTGCCAAATTCCTGTGACTTCAAGGCCAACCTGTTCAACATAGTGAGGTCCAGGACCCAGGGCTGTGTAAAGAGACCCTATCTCAACAGACAACCAAAAAGAAAGTTAATGTTTATGAGACTCAAGATATGAAATAAATTCAGATATCTCGACTTAGAAAACCACTGAGAGGTAAAGTTTGTGGTATGTGAGCATGAAGACGAGGCATAAGTGGCGAGTATATCATCCTAGCTCTGGAGAAGTAGAGACAGGTAGATCACTGGGGCTTGTGGACTGGCCAGCCTAATTTAATCTGCAAGTTCCAGGTACCAGTGAAGCCTTCTTAAAAAGTGGGGCTGCTGAGATGGTTCAGCTGGTAATGCTTGCCACTAAGCCTGGCAACCTGAATTTGTTCTGGGACACACATGGTAGGAGAGAGCTGAGTCCTGTAAGAAGTGTTATTATTTGCCACTCACTAGGTTCTTAACATACCTTATTTCCAAAATTATCACTCGTGGTCTTGTGCTTCATTTTTTGTTTGTTTGTTGGAGACTGTGTCTCTCTATGTAGCTCTGGCAGGCCTGGAACTCAGTATGTAGACGAGGCATAGATCCACCTGCCTCTGCCTCAGCCCAGCAGTGCTGAGATTAAAAGTGTTGCGCTTGGTTTATTAATTCTTAGAGCACACTTGTGATGACAGCTTGGGTAGTTTACCTTTTGTCAATATTATGCCCAAACCAGAGGACTCTTTCTTTTTCATTGAAGATTATAGAAGAAGATGCTGCTCTGGTGGAAATAGGACCTCGTTTTGTCTTAAATCTCATAAAGATTTTTCAGGGAAGCTTTGGAGGACCAACTTTATATGAAAATCCTCATTACCAGTCTCCAAACATGGTAAGCTGGGTATTTTGATTGTTTTGTTCTCTCTCTATCTCTATCTCTCAGTCTCTCTGTGGGGCAGGTGGTTTTATTTTTGTCTGCAACTTTTTCTTGTAATTAGTGTTTTGCCACCGATATTACTGAATTTGTCTTATTATGCGTGCAGTTTACTATAAAAAATGATTCTGGGTGAAGGGACATAAGTGGAGGCCTTATTAAAAACCATCTACTCTTTGTCGTGTCTAGCATCGGCGTATCATAAGGTCCATCACAGCTGCAAAGTACAGAGAGAAACAACAAGTCAAAGATGTTCAGAAACTGAGGAAGAAAGAACCAAAGACTATTGTTCCACATGATCCCACTGCAGATGTCTTTGTTATACCAGCAGAGGAGAAACCAGTAGAAATACAGTGGGTGAAACCAGAGCCTAAAGTAGATCTGACAGCAAGAAAGAGACGGATTTACAAAAGGCATCGCAAACTGCAGCAAAAGATGAACAGAGGGAATGCAAAATGAATCAGTGGATAACTGGCTTCTCTGGTTACTGTATATTTATTTTGTATTCCACTTGTAAATACTTGTATCAAAAACTAGCTGTCTAATTAGGGTGCCATTTAAAAAAAAATCTTAAAGTCCTGTTGGTCTTTTTCTAAATAAAGCATCTCTAGAATGCACCAGCTTCTTTCCATTCTTTTCAGAGCCCATTTAGTGCTATTGGATACTTAGCACACTTACAATTTGGTTAGAATTTTAATTTGGTCAGCCTGAAATTCAATCATGTTTATTGGGTCCTGAGTACTTACAAAGGTGGTAGGCACTCTGAGAGCAGAGTTTGTGGGTGGCAAGGTGGGGATTGGTCATTTTACTGAGTTTTTACTACTGAAGTCTCTAGTTCATGACACCTTGGGAAACTGACTTCTTATCATTTCTTTAATCTCAACCAAGAGTACATTTAATTCTTAGGTTTTGAAAACCAGCCAATACCTGTCTTATTGATAAATTTCAAATTTATATTAGAAGCAATTATTATAGATGATTTACTTAGATGTAGTAAAAGGAAAAGCAGGACAGGATATAAGAATATTGGAGGATTTTCCTCCTGTGAAAAGACAACATTAGCTTCTAGAGAGTAGCAGCAAGGACAGCAGCAACTTGATCCTCCAGTGATCATGGGGATAGGTGACTGGGGGGGTGCACGGATGTTATATATAGTTTTTAACATACATTCATACATATATGTTAAAATTGTATCAGATGGCTCGTCAGCTCTTCACTTAACGTGGGGTGTTTCACCACATCTGCAGCCTGTTTACTAACTGAATATTGTTTCTCTATCATTCCTCCCTTTAAAGATCCTTCAGTTTGCTTTTTGTCCTTCTAAAAGTGATGACGGTGGTAAATACCTCTATATAGAAATCTGTACAACACTCACGGTTAAAACTGGTCAAAGGTTTTAAGCAAGGCTTTCTGATTACTCTTTGTTAGGTCTAAAATTGTACCTTGCCAGACATTAGAACATTCATGTTCTTGTGTGACTTACCAATCAGAAGGCCAACTGCAAAAGGATTTTGTGTGTGTGAAGGGGGGCTGGACTAATGTTGTGTTTCTTTGGTAGGGTTTCTTACATATTTCTAGAAGTTTTATATAGTTACGTAATTCTAGACACAATTTCTAGTTTATTATTGACTTTTGTCTGTCCTTTGGTTTTTGTTACTATGATAAACATCCTGACCAAAAGCAACTTGGTTTATCTTAGACTTATCTTAGACTTCAAGGTTCATCACTGAGGGAAATGAGGATAGAGACTAGGGCCATAATCTGGAGGCAGGAACTGAAGCAGAGACCCAGTAGGAACACAAGATTACTGGCTTGCTCATCTTTTTTTTTTTTTTTACTTTAAATTATTTTTGTAACCAATCTTCATTTTACATACCAATCCCAGTTACCTCTTCTGTCCTCCTGTTCCTGCTATCCCTCCACCCAACCCCCAATCCATTGCTCAGGGTAAGGCTTCCCACGGGGAGTCCTTAAAGAGGCACATCACTTTGAGGCAACACCAAGTCATCCTCCTCATGTCTAGGCTGAGCAAAGTATCCCTCCTAAGAGAATGGGCTCCAAAAAGCCAGTACATAGCTTTGTGGTTTTGTTTTTTAACTTACCTCCTGCCTAAGGATAGCACCCCTTAACAGGGGTCCTTCCTACATGAATTAGCAATTAAAATACCCCACAGACATGCCCACAGCCCCATGTGAAAAAAGTAGTTCCCACAACTGTGGTTTCTTCCAAAGAGACTCTAGTTTGTCACGTTGACAAAAACCAGCATAAAGTTAACTGTGTGCATGGGGGCTGGTGAGATGGTTCAGGGTTAAGAACACTGGTTGCTCTTTCAAAAGACCTGAGTTCTGTTGAGTTCAATTCATGCTTTTAATTGTGCTACTTTTCTTGAACTAGTTTAAATGAGACAACTTGAAGTCATTTAAATGCTGTAAGTGATTCGGGTCAGAAATTCACCTGAAGTACTGGACTGGCCAGTTTCTCATGGCCGTAGCTGGTTAAATACAAAAGACAAAAGGGGCATTGGTTCTTTGGGCAGCTAAATATCTCATGAAGAGTTCATTAGAGAATATATTTTATAAGCAAATTACATATTATTAAAAAGTTGCCAGTCTGGAAAGAGGTGAATTATTAATACTTTAGATGTGGGCATTGCAAGGGTTTGTATATTTTTTCTGTTCATTTTTCCAGTCATAATTCTTTTATGATTTTTATTCTTCAAGTTGCATCTCTTTCACCCACAGGTAGCTTATGTAAAATCAATGTATTTAATAAGAGTGCTCTGTAAACAAAGAACAATAGCTCCTGTTTGTAATCCTAGCTCTTCAGAGGCCGAGACTACAGACCTGCAAGTTCAAGACTAATCTGGACTATGCAGTGAGCCCAAACTAACCAACCAAAGAGGACTCACTGAAATAACAACCAGTTTAATCAACTTTACAGTCAATCAGTTGTCACAAGCCAAAATAAATGGCTCCCCNCCCCCCCTCAAAGCAGCCAAGTAACTTGCAGTTTACAAACAACCACACATGGCTGAAGGAAGGAAAAGTGTATCTCCCCCACCCCCAACTCCCCACTCATAATTGATTATCAGGAGAAGAAAGGTCTTAGGTTTCTTGCAAACTCAAACTTTTCCAGCCCTATCCATTACTAATTTAACAAATGACTGAAAAAATAGGCAAATGTTAATTTTGAGTAGTGACTTAGACATTTAATACATAGAGAAAATGAGTTGGGCTTTGTGAATGTGTTGGGGGCGAGACATTAACGAAGGCACTATCTCCCTGATCTATGTGGTTTCTCCAACCGTGTATAAAAGACATCCACAAGGAATATCTTTTGCAGCCATATATTGTTAAATAGAACCCACAGCTACTTCATGTATGTAAACATTCTGAAAGTGAAATTGTAAAACCATTTTAATGGGCATTAGATACTATTTTGATATTCAGTTGATTAGAGTAGGTGGCCAGATCTCTCATCACATAGCTACTCAAATCCACCCAGATCTGCTGGGTGAATATAGCTCATGACTCCGTTCTCAACCTAGTCTTGAGAAGGTAGTAGAACACAGGTAAGATTCAACAGTGATGCATAGGACTCAGGTGTCTCTTAGGTCATACATTTGACCTTTTATTAAATATTTCCATGCAGAGGGACAAAGTTTTGGGAGGAGGGGACTGAAGAAGACAGGTTTTTTTTTTTTTTTAATGAAAGATTGGTCTTGAAATCATGACAATCCTGCCTCAGCCTCACAATTACTGTGGTTTACAGGCACAAACCACCATTCCCCAGCCAGCCAACACTGCTTCCAGGGTTTGCAAAGGAAAACACATGAAGGGAGGTGGAAAATGTGTTTTCTCCTCCACAATCAAGGAAAGGTTCTAAGAGAGGAACTTTCTCTAGCCTTCTTTTAAGTTCTCTCTCTCTGAGGCCTTGTTTTAGCAAGGCTGCATATTTAAAACAAGACATTTCACGACACTGATTAACTGATGTTTCCTTATGACTCATTCGTAGGAAGAGCACTTGCTGTCACGTGGACATTTTGGGTTTAATGTATGTGTAAATGAATCAAGAAGTCCAGTATTTGGGAGGCAGAAGCAGCTCTTGTGGACACCAAAACGGCCTTGAACTCACAGGGTGGGGGTAATTAAAAGCGTGGCTGGAAGTCATTAAATACTCTAAACTGCCACCTGCCTCCTGCGTGGATGCTGGAATTAAAGGTGTGTTCTTCATAATCGGCACACAGCCTGGATTTTGGTCTGTTACCTTAAAATTTGTATGATGGTGGCACACGTCTTTAACCGGGAGCCAGAGGCAAGTGGATCTCTGTGAGTTCAAGGCCAGCCTGGTCTACAGAGCGAATTTCAGGGCAGCCAAGGCTGCACAGAGAAACAAGTTGGTATTTGCCTTTCAAGTTGTTTCAAATACTGATTTTAGCGATCATCATATTTACTATCCTATATCATTATTATTGGTGAATATGAGAAAAACTAAGAGATCCTAGTTAGGTGGGAGCTGAAGAGAACTGAAGAGGTATTTTAAACACTCTTGCTTCGACCAAGAACTTCTGGCTGAAGCACTTGAGTACTTGAAGCCCGAGATTCTTCATCTGTAAAGTCTCCTCTGCCCAGAAACCACCCGAACACCAGGAAGGCATCTCCTAGACATCCCTTGCCAAGCCACCCGCGCCCTCCGTTCAGGCCGGCCAGGAGGTGCCACTCAAACAGCCCACTGTGCCCCTCCCTCACTCTTTCTCTTTCCCTTCTATCCCTCCTTTTTTCTTAATTTGGAAAATA
>LOEQ01002253.1:83634-95006 GCA_001685075.1 Bramus lutescens | reverse complement strand
AAAAAAAAAAAAAAAGAGCCACTCAAAAATTAGATCTTGTTGTTAGATGGTATGCTCATAGGTTTTATGTGTTTAAAAACTTTAGCTTTTACTGGTCGATGGTGGTGCATGCCTATAATCCCAGCATTCAGGAGGCAAAGGCAGGTGGATCTCTGTGAGTTAAAAGAACTCTATGGAGCAAGTTCTGGGGCAGCACAGAGAAACCCTGTCCTGAAAAGCCAAGAAAAACAAAAGCTTTAGCTTTCTGCAAATTTCCTTGGGGAGGGAAAGAATGAGAAGAAGGTGGACAAGATGCAGTAGTACTGATAAACAAAACAAAACAAAACAAACAAACAAAAGTACATACACACACCCCTGGCAAGCACTGTCTTTGTTTTATATAAGGAGAATCAGTTGCCAACTTTTTACATTTTTAGGTTATTTAATTTGAACTGTACTGTTGTGTCTTGACAGAAATGTTTGAGACTTCTGGTTTGTTCCATTTTCCTTGGAGACCAAAACCTAAACCAGTGACAGTGTAGTTGTTTGGCTGCCCACCTGAGGTGTGTTTGTTGAATGCTGAGGTGAATATTGGAAAAATACCAGCGTGTCCTAGGAATTTGTCCTCATCCTTTTCTTTTGGATCTGTTTATGAATGAGTTGATGAAGACAGAAATCTTAACACTTGTCAAGGGGACTCCACCATGAAGGGGTATGAGGACCGTGTGCAACTTTGTGTGGCAGGAAGCAGGGTGTTGTTGCTAATGTCAGACTTTTTTTTTCTCACCTCACAAGAAATCAGAGCTGGCTAGTTCGGACAGCTCCATGTGTTTGATGAAGCCCTTGGAGACTTGCTCCAGCATCCTCACCATGTGTGTTGAGTGCTTGACTCAGGTGTGAGCAATGATTCCTGAATGTAGAATTGCTTTCTCTGTAGGGACAGCTTAGTATGGCAGTTCTTGTCCATGGCCCCAATGGACTTGCTGCCTACCAGCCCTCGGATGCCCCCTTTGCTCGTCATCCAAGGTAGCAGTTGAAGCTACTAGTCACAGAAAGGGGAAGGAAGGGGTAAGAAGAGACAAGAGTTGGTGCTAGTTGCCTTTAAAGGAAGATTCTTAAAACCCACTGTAGAATAATTTTATAGACTTTATTACAAGAGCGTAGTCACATGGTACACCTAAATGTTAAGGAAGACTGAGGAACAGAACTTACTACAAGGGCCAGGTACCCATCATAAGGGCAGGGCTCAGTGCTTAGTTGGAAGAAAGGAACAGTCAGTTTGGGGTATGAATTGCAGCCTGCTCCAGTTCTTGTCATTGAGAGCTGGGACAGGATACAGCAGTGGGTTAAGGGCATACTGTAATAAGGCCCACCCAAGCCCACACCTTTCCACCAGAGAGCAGTGTTTTTCCAGGAAAGCATCACATTGTAAACTTCATGTCTTGTTTTATTACTTTTCTATTGTTATGATAAGATGCCATGACCAAGGCAACTTAACAGAAGAAACTTTATTTTGAGTGTATGGTTTCAGAGAGTTGGTCCATGATGGCAGAGCAGAGGTAGCCAGCAGCGGTGACTGGAGTAGCAGCTGAGAGCTTACATTTTGGTCTCCAAGTAGGAGGCAGGGAGAACTAACTCAAAATGGTTCTAGTTGTTTGAAACCTCAAAGCTTGCCCGAAGTAACACATCTCTTCCCACAAGGGCACACCTTCTAATCCTTTCCAAACAGTTTCACCAAGTGGTACCAAGTATTAAAGTTTATGAGCCCTTGGGGGAGCTTCTTAGTCGAAACACTTGATTGGCTAATGCTTCCTGTCTTCAAATGGGTGCACCCTGCAAGGACTAGAGCTCTGTTACTTCTCAGGGAACGGGAGGCTTACAGAGGTAGAAGTTATTTATAGTTAGTGTAAGACTACTTTTAGTGCCATAGGATAGAAGAGCCATGGCAAACTGCTCTGCTTGGGAAAATACCAGTGTTAGATATTTGGCAGAAAAGCTGCTTGTAGGACTTGGGATCAGTTGATGACACAGGAAACTAGATGCCCTCCCTCATGAGCCACTTAGACAAACAGTAAGATGCTTGGCTATTTGAAGGGAACACATCCTGTCTTCTGAACTCTTAGAAGACAGGTATTGAGTAGTAGCTTACAGAACTTGGAGTATTCCATGTTAGATTCAAAATGTTTGATTTCCGAATATATTATTTATTTATGACAGGACAAAATTACCAATGCCTTAGGATTTAAAGCAGCAAACAACACCAGTTCATTATGTAGACTCTAAAGGTTCTGAAGCTTAGAATGTGGGAGTGGCTTGTCTTAGAGCTTCTGCTAGGGCCATCTCACCACTGTAGGGAGGACCTGCTTCCGGACTTGTGGACATGATTGTTGGCAGGTCTCCGTTTGTTCCCTCCTATCCTCTGTTCCTCACCCTGAGCTTCTCTGTAAACTGTCCGAGTTCCTCATACTGTGATTTGAGCATTCCAGGAGAGGGCAAGAGCCTGCCCAGAATGGGAGCTGTGGATCTGTCTAGTCTCATAGGTCCCCTTGCCTTCCCTCTGTGCCTGCTGTTGGTCAGACCAGCACGGCTGATGAGGAGAAGGGGCCTGTACAAGAGTGATGTCAGAGACCACTGCTGGCTGCCACTTTCAGGCAGATGCTTTTTGAGTTTTGCAGTTGAGGCATGAATAAGCAAAGAATAATTAGCATGTATATGTCTCTATGTGTGTATGTGTGAAAAGGTACACGTGTACGTGAGAGAACAACTTTTAGGAGTGGATTCTTTCCTACTATGTGGGTTTCGGTGACTGAACATAGGCTGTCAGGCTTGATGGGCAGCATTTTTATCTATTGTGCCACTTTGCCAGCCCCTACTATTTATAATTTATGCACACACACAACACACATAGGGTCTCACCTGTAGCCTTGACTGGCCTGGAACTGGCTATGTAGACTAAACTGGTCTTACATCTTGAGCTCCAACTGCATGTTCTGCCAAAGTACTGGGATGAAAGGCATATATCACCATGCCTTGCCTATTTAAAAGAAAAGAATTACACACACACACACACACACACACGATACATAGTTATCTCTGTGCCTTTAGTTACATGGCATACACATGGGTATGCCATGGAGGTTACAAGGAAATCATGTGTTGGCTAGAGGTTGAACAACTTACAAGAGTCCGGTTTTCTTTCTCTGCAGTATGGTTCCAAAATTGAATTCAGGTCTTTGGGGTTGGGAACAAGCATCTTTTTACATTGAGCCATTTTGATGGGCTATGCATGTCATCTACTTTTTCCATGACTAAATTTCTGTGACTTTATTTTAACAGATAAAAATCTGGATAATGCCGCAGAAGCAGCCGAGCAGTTTAAATTAATTCAAGCTGCATACGATGTGTTGAGCGACCCCCAGGAAAGAGCATGGTGAGCATTGTATTGTGACTCTCATCCTTTAATTTGTTAGCAGGAATTGTCAATATGGGGTTGATGGTTTCTTCACAGTTGAATTCATTGACTGGTTTGGGAGTGTTGTAAGCTGCTGTTGCCTCTTCCTTTTGTAAAGTGCAGTTTGTGTGTAGGAAGGAACTTTAGTGATGATTATTCCAAGTGTCTGCTGTTATCCATGATGAAGCAGGTTTGGTGGTTACATAGCTTTAACTCAGACACCGCAAGAGATTTGCCATTGCGTGGGGTCCCTTTAGTGTATGGCAAATGTATTGGTACACAAGAAGGACATTTTGTCTTTAGCAGCAATTCTTACTTTAGAATAAGAATTAAAATACATTTTTGTAGCGTGCCTGAATAAATTTTATTCTACAAATGTAATAGGTACTTTCAACAAAGATGAATTCATAATTTTCATTTTGTAAGAAGAATTATGTGTTTGAAGTTGTGAGTTTTTATCTTCTTGGCCTTTTGCTGCAGACAATTAGGTTTTGAACTTAGACACAACAGTGAAAAACTCTGCTGTTGGGAAAGTGCTGCTGTGAAGGGCACCTGTTTTAAACTGCCCAGTGCACCAGCTCTCAAAAGGGAAAGGATGTACAGGAAAGTCTCAAACACTCTGTAAACCACAGAGAAGACCTTAAACTTTTCTCTGGTCAGGGTCTTTGGAGCTCTGTCCTAAAGCCAGATGTATGCACATGCCTGTATCTTCTGCTGTGGTCCCTGTTCTGAAGAGAGTCACTTGGGCTACGTAGGGAGATCTGTCTCCAAAACCAAAATCAAATAATTAGTGTTCCTTTTAGAGCATTGGCATGCCTCCCTGGCTTCCTTTTATTTAGTTTCTCTCTAAATTGTAGATTGTTTTCTTTTTCCAAGACCCTTAAAGTGCCTGCCTGGTGATGCTGCTGTCATCTGGAGCTTGGCCAAGAACTTGGCCTTAGCAGTAGAAGGGACCTAGGTTCTTACAGACTTTATGATGATGAACAACCAGTACTTAATATTACTGAGCTTTAGTTTCCTGCTGTATCAAGCAAGGACAATAATAATAGTAATAAATACTATTATAGACTTCTTAAGAAGAGTAATTGTGTATCTCCTAGATGAAGTTTATGTAGACATAAATATGTTTTTCAGGTAAATTGTTAGTAAATTCCCAGATCATAAATGTGAACTTAGTGTGTTAACCAGATTATGTTCAATACTTTTCCATTTAGTAGTTGTCTTTCCTATGGATATCTCTACCTGCTCAGAGAGAGTGTAGAATTCCCAGTTGATAAGGACTAATACTGTATGCAGTATTAGAAGTTGTGGGCATGATTTTAATCAATTCCTGAAAGTCTCCCAAGTTTGTTAGTTTCCAGAATTCCTTTAACTAGTGTGGTTATGGATGGGACGTTTGAAACATATGCAGTTATTTTGGCTGATTCAGAAAGAGAGTCCTTGTGAATTTTTATGTAATTGTATTTAAAATGAGTCTTTCTTTGTCTGGCTCTTTCCATTTTTTAAATTCTTTTAGGTATGATAATCATAGAGAGGCCTTACTTAAAGGAGGGCTTGATGGAGAATACCAAGATGACAGTTTAGATTTGCTGCGTTACTTCACTGTTACCTGTTATTCCGGCTATGGAGACGATGAAAAGGTAAGATGGGGTACTTCTAATCTCTTGTCAAGCAGTTAAGTAAAACTCAAATGCAAAGAGATCTCTTAAAATTACAACAGATGGTGGAACACACAGCTATTTGTGCTTAGCTGTGGGCACACGTGAATGCAGAGCACTTAAGGTAGCTAGAGCTGTGTACTTCATCAGCTAAATCCTGGCTCGTGTTTTCTGTGCTTAGACTGAGTTTCTGGTTTTGTTTTATTTTGTTTTAGGGTTTCTATGCAGTGTATCGTGATGTCTTTGAGCTAATTGCAAAAGAAGAAGTAGAATGTGTTTCAGACGGAGATATTGAGGATTTTCCAAACTTCGGGGACTCCCAGAGTGACTATGACACGGTAAAAGAAAAATGACAGTTCGCTTCTCTCACTGCTCTAAAGAAATTATTTTTGTCCCCTAACCTGGCCTTTCCCTCCCTTCTCCCAACAAGCTTGCAGCTGTTTAATAGTGCCCACACTTGACTCGCACTCCCTGTTGTTGTAGTAGTCTTTCCTCTGGCCAGTAAGACTATTGTCTGTCTTCTCTAAAATGTCTTGTTCTGGAAAGTCTTTGAAGAGGACAATCTTACCCAGCGATTAATAGTGTCAATGTGCAAGGGTGTAGAGTTGTGGTTTAGTGGTGGGGCGTTCATCATGCATAAAGGCCTTGGGTTCAGTCCCCAGCACTGCGAAAGCTACCACACAGCAAAAGTAATCTTAGGTACAGGAAAAGAACAGTAGAATTTGTTTTAATTCGTAATATCTACTGCCTTTTAAAAGAAATTTAAGTAAAAAGATAATTTTACCCATTTTCTTTGTCACTAGGTGGTCCATCCTTTCTACGCTTACTGGCAGAGTTTCTGCACACAGAAGAATTTTGCTTGGAAGGAAGAATATGATACTCGGCAAGCGTCAAACCGCTGGGAAAAACGGGCGATGGAAAAAGAAAACAAAAAAATTCGAGACAAAGCAAGGAAAGAGAAAAATGAACTGGTGCGCCAGCTTGTAGCCTTCATTCGAAAACGAGACAAAAGGGTACAGGCTCATCGGAAGCTTGTGGAGGAGCAGAACGCAGAGAAGGCAAGGAAGGCGGAGGAGATGCGGAGGCAACAAAAGCTAAAGCAAGCCAAGTATGCAGTGTGGGAATAGATCCTTCCTGGTGATGGGAGGTCAGGGTGGCTGGCTGTCCATGGGGTCATCAGCATGGAAGAGCCTGCCACTAGGGAGCCAGCATGATGCCTCCATGTTAACTTGGACCATCACCGTGCCTTGTATCTTAGTAACATAGTGTTTCTTCTTTTTAAATCTCTAAATTCTGGCATTGGGCAGTGTTTCTTTACCTACTATGTATACCTCTCTAGTTTTAGCTACATATTTTCCATCAGAGGCCCTTTATACTTGAGATCTTTTATTCTATTAAAGTTTGTTAGTAACTAGTATTAATTGAATCCTTACTCTATGTAAGAATCTGTTTCAAGTGCTTTTCTGCTTCCTTTCATTCTTGTGAGGGAAATGAGGCATATAACTGTAAGTCACAACTGGGAATGGGGCTCAAGAAGTCTAATTCACAGCTTTGCTGTTTAAAAAAGAATTTTTTAAAACTTCTAAAAATTCAATTTAAACCAGGTATAGTGATACAAGCCTTTAATCCCAGGGAGGCAGAGGCAGGTGGATCTCAAGGTTAGCATGGTCTATGTTATATAGAGAAACCCTGTCTTGAAAAACCAGAAAAAGAAAGAATTAATTTTGTATGTGGGAGGGGGCCCTCACACGAGTTCTCTCCTTCTGTTACCATTCCCCCAGACTCTCAGTGTTGGCAGTGAGTTTGTTCTCCTGCTGGGCCGTCTTGTCACTGCAGAGCCTTGCTGTTATTACCAGGCAGGCTGCCTGTCAGTACTGTTGTTATTCCACTTAATTTTGGTATTTTCTTTTTAAGTTATTGTCAAAATTTAGTTTCAGGAGTATTTAGGATTTTTCTTTTTTGTTCTTATTTTGAGATAGGGTATCTCTGTGTAGCTCTAACTGTTCTGGAACTTATGCTGTAGAGCAGACTGGTCTCAAACTAGGAGAGACTTCCTCCTGTCTCTGCCTCCCTAGTGCTGGGATTAAGGATGTGTGCCACCACTGCCCAGCAGGGTTTTGTTTTCTTTTGTTTTTTAAGCACAGGTTATTCATTTACTAAAATTCTACCCAAACCCACATATTATCTTGTATTTTTTTTTTTTTTGACCCTTCACCAGAAGACTTAGGCTGAGCTGCTGAGGTTTATTTTTCAAGTCCTTTTACTTAGTGCAGTAGGTACAACCAGCCAGGTGCACTTACTGGCAGCATGGGGGGAAGGTTCTCTGTAGGGCTAGTTTTAGAGCCCTGCAGAGCTTTGCCTGCCAGCGGCAGTGAGGCTGTGCTGTGTGTCTAGACTGGCAGAGCAGTACAGAGAGCAGAGCTGGATGACTATGGCCAACTTGGAGAAGGAGCTCCAGGAGATGGAAGCCAGGTACGAGAAGGAGTTTGGAGATGGATCGGATGAAAATGAAGTGGAGGAACAGGAGCCCAAACATGGATTGGATGGTAATTTTTCTTGCTATATTAAATAGTTTTGGGAAATCTATATTAAATTTTGTGTACTTAGTTGCCCATAGTGGTCCAGGTGTGAGATACGGGGGAGTGGAAGAACAGATGATCACCTGGACAGCACCTGACTTCTGCTTCATTGGTTCAGTGCCTCAGTTTCTATTTTGTTGTTTTCTATAAGGAACTAGAAATTGGAGGGGTTTTTTTTGTGGCAATTAAAAAACATTTTGTTGGCCTGGAGAGATGGCTCAGCAGTTAAGATCACTGTTCTTCCATAGGACTCAGGTTCAATTCCCAGCAGTCAAATGGCAGCTAACAACAGTAACTCCAAGATCTGACACCCTCAGACAGACATACATGCAGACAAAACACCAATGCATATGAAATAAAAATAATTCAAAAAAAGAACATTTTGTTAAGCAATATGTGAATTGCTTTTTTTTTTTTTTTGAGACAGGGTTTCCTTTTATAGACCTGGTTTCCTGGAATGATGTCTGTAGACTAGCTTCAAACTCAGGGATCCACCTTTTTCAGCCTCTAGAGTGCTAAGATTAGTGGCGTGCTTCATCATGCCCAGCAAGTTTTAATCTCTCTTTTAGGACAGTAGTTGTTAGGCAGGACTCTCTTTGCTACGTGCCTTGGCCCTCCCACTTAGGACTATGGAAGGTACTTTGTGAAGTACTACAATGTTTGTTTTCTTCGCCTATATTATTAGGCAGACAGGTATGCATTTTAAAAGGCAAGGTTTAGTCATTTGGGGGACTACCTATCATCCTGATTTTTTCTTGATTCCCAGCTTTTCCATTTATGAAGCTTATCTGAATATAGTTTCCTAGTTTTACTTATTTATAAACTGTAGATTTTAAGGCAAGTAACTCAGATGATAAAATGACAATCTTTTTTTTAAATGTTTACGATTGAATGGTTTATTAATGAATCAAGTTAGAATGTACTTTGAAAAGTCTAGAGCACTCTATACATGTGGAATTATCTAATTACATTTCTACTATAAAGTGCTTTCACATACTGGGCCTTGTTTGATCTTCAGAAAATACTCCTTAAACAGAGGTTGTGCTAATGGAATTATCTCCATTTAACTGGTGAAAAAAGTAGAAGCCTATAAAGTTGTGGGATATGCCTGAGAACATATGAGCACTTAAAAATCCAGACTATTTTGCTTTATAGCCAGAATTTTTGTCAACTGTTTGATGGATTAAAGATGGTTCCACACATGGGAAATGTTGGAAGTACATGTACAGTTTAAAAAATTGCATTACGTATAGTGGCCCTGCCTTACCCTTCTTGTTACTTCTGCACTGAGTGACTTTCAGTCAACCATGGTCTAAAATGTTAAATGGAATAATTCAGAAATAACTTCTGTGTTTCAAATGTTGCCTTGGTCTGTGGGTGATGAGCTCTTCTGCTGTCCCGTTCTCTCTGTGCATAGTATATACCTTCCTAGTCACTGAGTCCTCCTGGTCTCCTGCTAGTCACACAGATGGTAGATTAATTGTGCTGGTGTCGTAGTACTTGTGATAAAATAACCTTAATGTAATGATGACCCCCAAACATGAAAGTATGGATGCTAACATGGATCATGCCAAAGAGAAGCCATAGAGTGCTTTCTTCAACAGAAGACAAAAGTCTTTGAGGGAAAAAGAAAGGGAAAAGATCATATGCTGACATTGCTGTGGTCCAGGATAAATGAAGGGTATCAGGAAATTGAAGGAAAGTCATGGCCATTTTACTGTCAGGCTTCAAACTATAAAGCTGTAGCTTTATATACATTTTGTAAGTATGGAGTTGAAATGGAAAAGACATTAATTTGTTTGGTTCTGTACTGTCCAAGGTTTCAGACATCCTCTGTTAGGGATCTGTTGAAATTAGCATTGAGAATAGGACATAGGATGTGTTTTGGCTCTTATTCATTGCTATCAGAATGTCTTTCAGAATCATAGTACTATTTGCAAAGAGCCAAAATGTGGAATATGAGACACTTTAGGATTTTTATTGTTAAAAAACAAATCCCAAATGACAGTCATTTTACTTATTTCTTTTAAAGTAGACTATAAGAAATGTGTAAAGACTTTCATTTAAGGTTTAAGTCATTTAGATTTTATATATTGTTTTGGCAGCCATTTTGTTGTAATAAGCCTCAGATTATGCAAAAGGTTTGCATAAACAGTGCTAAACTTTACATGTAATAAGCTGTTAATGACCTCATTGATAATGAGAGAGTGCTGTAAGCTAAGCTCCAGTGTGGTAAGGTTGATCACAGTTTGAAAGTGTGTTTATAGCAAATCTTTCTCAAGATTGAAAAGGCCTTTGTAGTAGAGGCATTGCAGTGATACTTCTTGTCTTTGACTTAGCTCACATTTAGGGCTTTAAGGATTTTTGAGTCTCTGTGAGCATCTTTAGTTCTTAGTGTAGTCTGTCATCCCACAGAGAAAGACAGCGATGAGGCTGAGGAGGCTGAACTCTATGATGACCTTTACTGCCCAGCTTGTGACAAGTCCTTCAAGACAGAAAAGGCGTAAGTATCCCTCTTTAAAATCTCCTTTTATTTTGAGGTAGTGTGAAACACTTTGTAAGTGTTCACGGGAGTGTGGTTGGAGCAGTTTGATCAACAGTACCTCATCCTCTGGGGATTTCGTGCAGTAAGAAGAGGGATTTGTACAGTTAAGCCTGTGATACCCATTAACATATTCCAATATTCCTCTGTGCTAGTCCAGAAATTGTGTCAACTACGACTGGTCGTAGTTGAATTTCTGGAAATGAGACCAAATCTAACCGTCTCTGCACTGGTGTGAGGCTTCTCCCACCATCATCTTCCCTCCCGGCAGCTTATGGCTGTCAGTCTAGGGAGTTTAAAGTTGTCTGCTTAGGTAGAAGTGCTTCCTCTTGTGAAGAGAATGGGAGACTGAGCACTTCAGTCCAGAAGAGAATGGGGTGTGGGCGTCAGAGAGAGGCACTAAATGCCCCACAAGAGAGTACCCAGGAGTAAGAGAAGCAGCAGAGATAGAAACAAAATAGAATGCAATAGTCAGAGAGTAAAACTGTAAAATAAAATTGTTCATTTTGGAAATAATTAAGCCTAAAGAAAAGTTAGAAGAATAGCATAATGGTGTACATGTTAACGCATTGCTTACACACTGTTCATTTTCATGCTTGCTCACTAGCACCTGTGTAGACATGTAAGCATGCGTAAGCATATAGTTTTTCTGAATAATTTGAAAATTACATATATAATGCTTCTTTATCTCTAAATATCTCTCCATGTAATTTTTCAATACCAAGGAAAGTTTGAAATGATTTTCTAAACTGTTCTGGAAGTTAGAAATTGAGATAAAGACCGGATAAATCCAAGGAACAGCTGAGAGTCAACTGGCTGACCCTCTCTCCATGTTTTTCCCGGTCTACCAGCATCAGACACCCCCATCCTTTTCCTCTCTTTCTGTCTCTCTCTAGTAGAGCTCCTCAGGTGTCCAATAACTCCCTGGTTGATCCTGTCAGACAGTTGCTGACTCAGTCCTTTGATTCAAGGTGGTTTTATTGGCACAGTAGAATGGCCACATGAACAATTCTCCCTCAATGTATGTTATCATTTTAAGAGATTGTAACATTGATCTCATTTACTGATCATACTCTAGTTTTATCAGTGTATTCCTTTCCTTATACATTTTTTATTGATATTTATTGAGCTCTACATTTTTCTCTGCCCCCCTCCCTGCCTCT
>LOEQ01002253.1:64828-77316 GCA_001685075.1 Bramus lutescens | reverse complement strand
CAGCCCATTGCTTCTCCTGCAGTGATGCACATAGTGAGAGGTGCTTCTCTTCTGCCATTCCTCAACAGTTAAGAAATTACTTGGATTCTCTGAGTTATTGTCAGTATAGCTCAACCTGGTCTCAAACTTGGAATCCTCCTGTCTCAGCCACCCACACATTTTTTTTAATGAAGCATACCATAGCACTTATAATTTTAGCACATATAACATGACAGAGCAAATTAGAGCTCACAGAGGAAGGAGACTGATAGAGGAATGTTCAGGATGCAAGCAGAGTAGGAGAAGCCTGACCGCAATGGCTGGTGCTCTGATTTTTGGTTTAAAGAATACTGGGAGAACACACTAGGTCAGCAGAAGGTTGTTATTTTTTTATTATTAATTTCCTTGTTAGCATATAAATAATGGGTTTCTTATGACATTTTCACACTTTTTACTTTTCTCAGTCACCCCAGATACCATTTTTAATAAAAGTAATTTCTTATTATTTAATGAACTAATTTTATGAAAAATGCATTATAATGTTTTTAATTCTCATTTTATTGTGGAACTCTTGAAATGTTTGTCACAGACTAGATCAGGATTTCCTAATTGTTAGTTGGACATGGTAACTAACACCAGTAATCCAAGCTTTGAGGAGGTTGAGGCAGGAGGACTGCCATTAATTTGAGGTCAGCCTGACCTTTATAGTGAGCTCTGGGCTAGCCTTGGTATATAGTATGAGACTTGTCTTTAAAAACTAAAACCAACTACTACAAAACAAGAAACAGCTGGAGAAGAAAAAAAAAGTTTGTATAGGGCCCTCAGTGTCGTGTGCTGGTGTGATTAGAACTGGTTTTAAAGGGAGTGTGAGGTGCTTTTCTTCTTCATTAAAACATGTATGTATTTACTCAGCAATGTTTTGGGGTTATTGCTTTAACTTTTGCTTTTAGTAATTTTTTTTTGTTTTGTGCCAAATTTAATTTGTATCTTTCAAGTTGTTTTTTAAAATTCTTTGTTGACGTGAAGATATTACACTGAATAAACAAGCTTGACTCATACATTTCATCTTTTGAGTATTTTTGGAAGTAGATGACAACTAGGAAAGATTCTTTCTTTTGTATTATACCAAGTAATTTATTTTCCAGTGTTCCTAAATCCAAAGGAAAGAAAACCAAAGATGTGAAAAAATCTGTCAAAGTACCTGCTGAACCACAAACAGTGGTAGGTCAATCTTTACATTCACCTCTCTGTAGCAAACTTTGTTTTTGTCTTAAAGATGTTAGTGTGTATCAAATAAGCTTCTCAAGGGTGAACTAGAATTTGTATGTAATTCTGTCCTCTGTAGTTATGAACTATATAAAATATATTTCTGTATATTCTGCTTTCATTTCTTTTTACTCTAAAAGAAGCAAACTGGAAATATTAGATACTGGTAGAGTTACCATTTCATTTTCAGTGACGAATCTAAGACCTTGGTGATAAGAGTCGACCTGTTGTGAAGCAGAGACTTCTAGTCCTCATAGTGAAAGCTCTTGGCTTCCCAGGTCCGCTACAGTTGATAGTGCTTGATGATTTACCTCCTGAAAACATCTGCCTTTGTTGGGTGCTGTGAGATTTGTTAAACATACTTATTTTGCATTTATTTGATGTTTAACCTTGGCATTAAAACATAAAATGCTATCAACTTACCATGTGCTCTGACATGTTTTTACTCTCTTCCTCAGAGTGAAGTCCTTATCAACTGTGCAACCTGCCATAGGGAATTTCCATCCCGGAATAAACTTTTTGATCATCTAAAGGCTTCTGGTCATGCAAGAGCAATCTCAGCATCAGCATCATCTTTAAACAGTGTAACAAGTAGTCGAAACAAGAAAGAAAAGCGTAAAAACAGATAGGAATTTAGCCAAGTCTTTCTTTTTCTTTTTCTTTTTTTACTCTGTCTCTAGATTTTGAAACCAAAAACGGAACTGAAATAATCTAAAGTTTCAGTGATCTGCAATTTATTGCATTGTGGAAGATTATTTTTATCTTATAAAGACATTTTGTTTAATATATCTCTATTTTTAAACATTTCACTAGTGATTGAATTCTACTTATGCCATCTGAATTCACTTGAATGTTTCATGACAGGTAAATATTATAGATGTGTTATCTTGATTTCTCATGTGAACAGAAATGTACAGGGAAAATTAAATTATTTTGACACATACATGTGCTCCTTGTGCTTCAGTGTTTTCATTCTGCAGTACTTTATTTACTTTATTCTTTTTGTTATGTTTCCTGATTTCTCAAAACCTCAGATCTCTAAAAGCATTACTTTCTTTTTTCCACTTGATACCATGACTCCAGTTCTAATTATAAATAATCAGTGATGGATTCCAGTGTTTTTCTTCCCCCTAAGGACAGTGATAGGATAGAACTAATTGGACACAGCTCGGTTCAAGACCAATGTCTTTGATTTAACTATGTTGACTTAGTTTGATATACTGGTAATGATAAGATATTTTGTTTTCTTTGTATGGTGGAGGTGGAGGCTATTTAGTTTAAGTGCACCTCCCTAAATAAGGTGATAGCATGAAGCACCGTGGAGCAGCAGTATCAATGACTCTTAAGAGGGAAAGTGTTCTTCACGACCCCCAGCCCCACCCCACCACCCCCACACACTATTTTCTGAAGTTTTTTGTTCTGCTTTTTCCCCTGTTCTGTTTTTCTTTGGGGGGGGGGATTTTCTCTTAGTCCTTTAAAAACAACAATAAAACCTAACAACAACAAACACATGCAGGTTCTTGCTGTGTAACTCTGATTAGTCCTGAATTCAGAATCCTACTGCTTCAGCCTTCCAAGTGCTAGAATTAGAAGCTTATGCTACACTGCTTAGTTAATACACACACACACACAAACACATATACACATACATACATACATGCATACATACATACATACATGTCTTTGGAGACATGATCTTGCTGTATAGCTTTGGCTGGCCCAGAGTGTGCTGTGCAGATGTGACTAGCCTCCAGCTCACAGATCCATGTTCCTCTGCCTCCCATGTGGTAAGAGTAAGTGCCATCACATCTAGCTAAAACAGTTTTCTGAATGCAGCATTTTAGATAGGGGTGGTACTTAAATATTTATTTTGTAGCAATGGTGATTATTCATTACAGAGAATCATAGCTGTGTGTGATCTATATCCAGAGAGGTTCGAGGGTGGATGAAATAGGCAGCTCTTTCATTTGCTTTTGAGAGGAACTCTATACTCATTATCTTGAAATGTATGCTGTCTAGTAAATGGATTATTTCTGTTTTATCTTATAAATAGAATTTATTATATATAATTCATTTATCTTATAGATGAATATAAGATCTTATAAATTTGAGTGTCTCTTCATTCATAGGTAAGGTTTAAAATACCTAGACTTCTTCTCAATGACGAGGTCTTTTCTAATAGTATTTTAGAGGAAAATGCTTTGGTGATCTTGATTATTCTGATTACATTAGATACTGGTAGAGTTATTATTTCATTTTCTATGACTAATCTAAGACCTTGGTGATAAGAGTTATGCCTGTTGAGTAAAATGGGTAAAATATATAAACAAAATGCTTGGATAGTCAAATTTGAAAAGACCACTGTCACTTAATGAGATAGTTATTTTGTGCTTTCAGATGAGCAAAAGATAAAACTCAAAAAAATACCAAGTGTTGAATGTTGAGACTTAGGAACATACTTTTTTGAAAGTCAAAGGTATTCAGTTAGGTGATGTCTAAGGAAGTTGATAGTGCAAAGTTATGACCTGACAGTTCTCAGTGTTCGTCTTTTATATCTACACAGAGTGTACAAGGATACCCACAGCTGGGTTGTTTGTACAGGACTATGGGTGAAATGTGGCCTACTTACAAGATGGCAAACGACTGGTGGGAAGAATGAGTGTACCTGATAGATCTATTATGGACAGCGAGCCCTGGAAAAGATAGAGTGAAAATAATTTGTCAAGGTGATATGTATACCCCATGCACAGTTTCTTATAGTGCTGTGCTGGTTGCTGGTTGTTATTCATGTAATTCTCAGTTTCCCACCAGTAAGAAAAAGATTGAGAACAATGACCACCTCTGTAAGTGAAAGGAAGGAATGGACTGGGCAGATTGTCAAAGGACCTCTGAGTTCTTTACCCTGAAAGAATTGCAAGCATTTGCTAATTCTGAATTTTGACTTTGTGGGAGCTTGTTACTCTGGTTCTCACAAAAATACTTAAGATAACCAAGAAAAAGTTAAATTGCCATTTCAGTAGGAAAATTATATGTACTTAAATAGATTGATGTAATTGTTATTCCTGGCATTTAAGCCCATTGTGGCCAGGTTCTCTTGTTAATGTTCCTTCTTCCTTTTAGAAGTGTGGTTTGTGGTTGGGGGAAGAGCAGTCTAAAAGATAAGAGTGCCTCTCCAGCCTGCTTGCCGTTCACTGTCAGTTCTGGACACTGATCTAAGTGGCTTTGGAACATGTCTTTAAAAGTTGTGCCTGTGTCCTTGTTCCATCTTTTTATCTAGGTTAAGTGAAGAGGCAAGAACTGGATGTCTGGCCCCAATCTGGAATCATGAGTCCTTACTAGGGTTGATGAACAGAAGGATAAATCTAATATCCCAATCCTTGGAGGGACCCTAAATCAGATCAATTACGTGTGCACTAGGGAGAGGTAAAGCCACTATGTCAAGAAGCCACTGCTCTGGACTTTCTGTCACGGTGACTCAAACCCGAATTGACTCACATTCAGACATGCACAGTTATGTAGATTAGGAACGGCTTTGAACAGAAACAGGGCATGTGGGATCTTGTGTTGAATTACAACACTGATGCTGGCTATGACCCTGGGCAGATTAGTTAAAGAATCTAAGTGATTTCTTTTTATGTATGAAAAAGCTGAGACCAATTTTACAGAATTAAAATTATAGTCCAAAGCATGAACATGATGCGTAGCCCTATGTAGAGTAGCTGCTACTCATTTTCCTCACTTGATTTATTTACTTTGGTACCCAAAATAACCCAAACAAAGTAACTTGGATGGAAATTGGGGAATAAGTTGATCTTGTGCTGATTAAAAGAAGTGCTATTAAACTGAATATGGTGTCTCTCCTAGCACTTGGGAAGCTAAGACAGGAGAATTGTTGTGAACTCATTCACAGTCTCAAGAAAAAAACAGAGCAAACCCCAAAATGACTATTGTATGTATGTTAAATACATTGAAATTCTGTCCAGATAAACAAGATGCTATAGCTAAAGCTGGACACTATCTTGGAAATTGGTAATCCTTAATTATTTTAGAAGGCTTTGTATAGATAATTAGTTGACCATCAAAAATAGGTAGAGGCCTCACTGATGTCCATTTCAGATGTCAAGTGCCTTCTGAAAATGGAAAAGGCTCATTATCCTTTCCACTACAGTCAGTTGATTTAGCATTCCCTCAAATTCCTGAAAATGTAAAGTCCAGAGAAACTTAGCCATTAGACACTGTAGTCTCTCATCAGATACTTTCCTTGTTTTTGAATTTAAGAATTCAGGTGTCTCATCATGTAACAAATCAGATTTTTTGTTTTTCAAGCAGTATTTTCTTTGTGTAGCCTTGGTTGTCCTAGAACTCTCTCTCTGTAGACCAGGCTGGCTTCTGACTTAAAGATTTACCTGGTTCTGCCTGAGATTAAAATAGCGCTGAGATTAAAAGTCCGTGCCACCACTGTTGGCTATGAATCAATTTCTAATAGTCCTGTTCTTTAGTAACATCAGGCTTTTATGGTGTTGTGAGCTTGCTGTCCATATGAGTACATATGCAGAGCTGGCCATTTCTCTCACAGGACACTTGAGAAGAACGGAAGGGTACCTGTGAATCAGAGGGTTGTGTTAGTGACAAAAGACTGACAGCCCCAGAGAAGTTCCACCCACTGATGACCAGGCAGTAGTTACCTCTGCCAGTAAGACTCATGCCTGACCATTCAGACTTTCTTTGAAGACTTGTACTGGCAGCTGTTCGCTTCCTATTACAGTGATGCTCACATTCTGTCAACATCTGAAAGGGATTCTGTTTTGGCCCAACAATTCAGGAATTTCAGGCCATGGTCACTTGGTTCCTTTGTTTTGGGGGTTGTAGCAAGGTAGACTATTGTGATGGAGAGCAAAATTGGGCATCTCATGGAGGCTGGGAGCAAGAAAGGAAGAGATGACCTCAAGTTCCCCTTCAAGGTGGCGCTCCCAATGACTTTTGTCCCACAGTTTCACTCTGTCACCTGTCGGTAACACCACAGACTGTCGACCAAGCCTTTAAAGCATGAGCCTTTGGGGACATTCCATACCTGAAGTATGGCAGTCACTCCCCACTTTTTTTTCAAGGATACTTGACTCATTGTTTCTGATCCCCATGGTGATGCTTCTGTTTTAATCATAAGATCAGCCCATTGGAAATTACATGTAAAGAGTCATTTTGTGTTTCTGGCAAGATGGTTAGGGACAATTTGTCATGTTTTTGTTTTGGAGATTAATGCATATTTTTCAGAAAAGCAGCAGTTTGGGGGAAGCTGGTTTCATTTTTTAAGTTTATAAATTGTTTCAAAATGGAATTATAAAGTATTCTCTAAGAAATATTCAGTATAACATAAAAACAAATATTGCCTCAATCCTGCATCTGGAGATATTTCTGTGCTTATCACCCCAAACTGTTTCTAGGCAAATGTGTTTTTTACAGTTGAACATCTCCACTTAATACTGTTTGAAAACTCGCATTCCAACGTAACATTTGCATTCCATGTCAACATGAGATTTTAAAGGCTGATTTTCCATAATCTAACCAGCCTCCTATTGCATTGAGTTTTCATTCTCACATCCTGATGAATATGTTTACATTCAGCTTTTTGCTGCTTTGATTTTTTTGTCTCTCCTGCCTGTGGATAAATTCTTCAAGAAGAGTTGGAGCAGAGGGATTACCCTTTTAAAATATGCATTGTACTAACAAGTGTGTCTGCTTGTTATTTCCCGGTAACAGTGTAGAAATGAAGAACTTACATCCTGGCAGGGCCATGAGTCATCGACAATACATCTTGGACATTTGAATGCAAGTTTAAACTTAGAAAGGAATGAAATTGTTTTCAGCAATGCCATTTTCTTCCTTACAGCACATACATTTGTTCTTGAGTAGCTGAATGACATCCATGTGTACTCCTTGTGACTGGTGTGGGCTTTTAGACATTGACAGGCAAACAGAATGTCCTGCCCAGCAATCCGACAGTATGGGACGTTACCCTATTTTTACCATATTCAAGGCGCTTAATGGGATTCTGGGATATTGGCAAAGAGATGACAACAGTATCTTATTTCAACAGTCTCCCTACACTAATGCAAATAGACCTTCCAGGGTCCTCCTGGGTCCTTGCTGTTTCCCAAAGGCCTTGCCCTCCTGATGTATGGGTTACAAACGGCTGGAAAAATCAAGGAAGGTATGTGAGGGGCCTCTTCTCTCAAACAAAAAATAGCAACAGAAATATTGTTCATTTTTATAAGAGAGCAGAGTGAAGAAAAAACAGGGTAAAGGGAGTTGGAGACTGGATCTCAGCACCAGGATTCACTCATAACACCTCTGAACATTCTTTTGAAAGTATATTTTTCATAGATTAATAATTTAAATTGTATGCAAGATCACATGAAGTACCTCAGTAGGGTGCATGGCATACACACGTCTATTAAGTTCAAGTTCCTGTCCTATTGTATTTCACCTCTGGACTCTACCACATCATGTGCACCCCATTGTCAGTCTTGACAAACCATAGTTCCTGGTCAGTAGGTTTGCTTCAGCTGAGCTCAGTTCCTTCACTATAAAGAGCTAGCTGTGTGCCCTGTCTTGATTCCATGTGACCGTTGACCTGTGACCTGTACAAAAGACAGTTTAACACCTTAGGTCTCGGGACCCTAGTCAGCTTCCTCAAGAAAAGATGTGTGGGATTGAGCTAACAACAACCTGGCACTAGAGTATATCTCTTGATGCTGGAAAGATGACTCTGGTTACAGTTGCTTCAGATGACCACAGTTCATTCCTAGTGCCCACATCAGAAGGTTCACTCTGCTTGTGAGTCCAGCTCCGAGGGATCTGCCAGCATCTGCATGCCCTTGCCTCCGTATACATAAATAAAAAACAAATCTTCAAAAAATGTGTCCCTTCTACTCAGGACTGGGAAACTTCTCTTAGAAATGTCACCCAATGCACTGGGATCCCCATTAAAGGGTAGACAAGTTTAAAGCCGTAAGAACTATTTAACGCCTACAGTTAGGTCCTATCTGTTGTCCTGTAATCCACAAATTGTTCTCTATAGAATGGAAGATGGTTCTCCCTGAACCTGGGCATTGCAAGTAAATAGGCTTGGGTTAGAATCCAGCTCTGACACTCAGCTGTGTGTGTGTCCTGAAATGGATTATGTAGCCACACAAAGCTGAACCTGCTCATCTGCAAAGTGAAGACAACGAAAAATCAGTTTTCTGCTGCTGGTGCAACTGCTTATCACATATGCAGTGACTGAAAACTTCATGGACTTTGGTCTGTGGAGATGGCTTAGTGGAGTTTGATCCCTGAGACCCGCATGGTAGGAGAGAAACGTCTCCCGAAAGTCATCCTCTGACCTCCCACTGGTTCATGATAGATCATAAGTAAATGCAAAAAGGAGCAAGCCCAGTCTTGAACTTATTTAGGGTTCTGGCTATCACACATCCTAAGATGGATGGCAGTGAGCTCAAGTCTGAGCATCGGTTTCCTTTGGAGTCCCTAAAGAACCCATCCCTCATCTCTTCCTGCTTCTAGCGGCTGTGTTCTTTGACCTGTGAGCCCCAGTCATCTTCAGTTTGCAGGGACAGAGACAGTGAGTGCGCAAGGAGGGAGGCAAGGTGTGACTGGCATTGATGTAGGTCATTGGATTCCCTAAATACAACAGCCCTGCAAATGGGGCAGGCCTGTTGATTGACATGCTTATTGATTGACAGGTGTAAGCTGTCTTCAGGGTGAAATCAATAGATAGTATCCTACGTGTCCCACCAAGCAAACCACATGGATAGATGACCTACAAGTGAAAAGCTTTAAAATGAGACTCAAGATTATCTCCACACTTTGGCAGCAGGGAAGGGATCCTTTGACAGGAAATTCTACCACTTACAAGCAATAGTATTGTGTGACTTTAGATGGCTGTAGGTCTAACCATAAGTAAAAAAGAAAACTGTAGACCTGGGGAATGGTTTATGTGATATAGGGTTGCTATCCAGAATGCATCTAAATAAATCCTAAAAAATCAATTAAAAGATCACTGTAAGAATGGTAGTTCTTAAACTTTTAGTGTCAAGACCTTTTTAAAAAGTTTGTGTGAGGGGTATTAGTTATTGATCTTCACTGTATTTAGACTTAGAAGTGAGAGCTCAAAAGTATTAACTTGTTTAACACACAGGGAACTGAGGAGATGGCTTTAGTGGTAAAGTACTTATACAAGCATAAGGACCTAGGTTTGGATTCCTAGCGTGTGTGTGAAAGCTGGGTGTGACTGTGTGCCTACAACCCTCACTCTGGATGATGGAGACAGGCAGACCCCAATGGCTTGCTGACTAGACGGTCTAGTTGAAATGGTGATTTCTAGGTTTGGTGAGAGACCCTGTCTCAAAAACCTAGGTGGAGAACAATAGAGGAAGCCATCCAACATCAACCTTTGGCCTCTGCACAAATACATCTGTACTCACATGCAACGGATACTTCACCACAATGATATCCCCATTCTGCAAAGTCCTTTCTGCCATGAAAACATTCATAGCTTCATGGCTTTCAAGGTTTTAAGGGACTGATGTCTGGGGCAGGAGCATGTTATTTGGCTTATTTCACTCAAAGGTTATACAAGGCAAATTATAATGCTACAGGGACATAGAGGCTGTTTTTGCTAAAAAGGATAAAAATGACTTACTTGGGTTTACAGATGCCTAGTGGCTAACTTTGTGATAGAATATATTGCAGGGCAAACTCTGCATCTCTTTGTTTTGTGTCTAATTCCTTTACTGTTTGACAACTTCAGGTCAGATTTCTGTTCAGCTCTGCACATAGAAATGTTAACCACTTAGAGTATTCCTTATGCTGGGTGCTGGTAGCACACACCTTTAATCCCAGCATTTGGGAAGCAGAGGCAGGCAGATCTCTGTGAGTTCGAGGCCACCCTGGTCTACAAAGTGAGTTCCAGGATAGCCAGGACTGTTACAGAAAAACCCTGTCTCGAAAAACCAATAAATAAATAAATTAAATAAAATAAAAAGTATTCCTTATAATCCTTAAAATCAAAAGATGTCAAGATAGAGTAACTAAGATATTTTCAAGATCCATAGAGTCACCACAACCAATAGATTGCCAACTGTTGGCCATATCAATTCCTATTCCAGACTCATAGGGTAGTACCCAAAAGTCTCAAATCATCTCCCTGTTATCAGCTTGCGCTAACAACTGGGAGCTATCATCCCTTGTTAGGAGACCAAGTTACTCCCTCAAGTGGCAGTGATTTCCCTGGTTTGACAGAAGCAGTTCTGATGATGATAAACCAGACTAGTGGGACCAGGATGGCTTGACTATACGTAACTCTTCTCTCTCTTCTCGTTTCTTTTTTTAACAGGAGATGTGCTAAGGATCAAGCCCAGAGCCAAGTGTATGTAGAACAAACACTATACCTGAACTTTCTAGCCCTCGCTATTCTTTGGAACGAAGCTTGACAGTGTAGATTGGAATGGCCCGTGTTTGTTATGAAGCCCAGGCTTTCCTCAAACTCAGAACCTTCTGCCTCTGCCTCTTGAGGGCTAGGGTTGCAACACTCAACTTGTTTGTTGGCATGCTTCTTATCGTCTCTGTGTAATCTTGAAGCACATGGCAGCACCCCTAAAGACAGAACGGAAGGTCCTTTACACACACACACACACACACACACACACACTTTTTCTTTCTAATAATGCTATTTTGAATCAATTCCTTTGCTGCCTTTTGTAGTGGTCTTTCATTTGGTTTCTGGAGCAAGACCTAGTTGGTCAGTTCCCTCTGGCCTGGAACTCTTGTAGCAATAAGGTTAGTGAGACTAGCTAGAGGCCCTGTGGACAGGTCTCAGGCTTTGGCTGTACTGAAAAATATTTCTAGGCAGATAAGGTCCCTGCTCTTTCAATCCTCTACATATCTGAAATAGTGCTGGAATGACATGGGTCCCGTGCTTGGCAACATTTCCTGAACCAAATACCACACAGAATTCAGAACATATACAAAGAAGGCAGAAAAACAGTTAGGTTTTGTAGAAAAGCCAAGGGCATCATCAAGTTGTTTTGTCAGGTATTTTAAATGCTGAGTCCTCTTATGGTGCCAAGTTCAGCTGTACTGGTGGGATAAATTCAGGAGGTGCTTGTATTCCACAGAGCCAAGGCCTAGCTGTGTGTGTAGCACTGATGAGCATGCCTGGCTCTCCTGTCACAAGACAGAACTGTACTTGCTGTATGCATGCTTGATGAGAAGGAGCTGCAAAAGCGTCCTCAAAAGCCAAGTCCAGGCTCTGTGCTCATAGAACAGCTTCCATCATCAGTACCAAAATAGCCCTTCTTAAATGTCTTGAAAACGGCATAATACCAGTGTAAATTTGGGGAGCAATTTGCTAATCTCCTGGTGCTGTTGTTTACTTCGTAGGGCTGACTTGCTGACTAGGGAAACTGTCCAGCCTCTCTACATCCCAGGCTTGTGTTGTCTCCTCTCTTAGAAGAGAATGCATGGCTATTAGATTGAAAACTTGGGAGAGAAACTGGACATGGGTGTCTCCCATGAAATGGCCAGTCTGCCTGTAGGGTGTCAGGCACCCATCTGATACAGGTCCGGATAAGCATAATAGTAAAGGTTTTGTTCTGGTAATGGGTGTGGGCAGAGCCATGCTTGGGGTTAGGGAGACTCGTGACTGTACAGCGCTGCTATGGTTGGGAAGTCTCTGTTTTATCTGGGGGCTTCATATTGGCAACTAATCATTGCTACATATTTTTGACCCATCAGTAGTCGAACTGATATAAATCATTTTATCTTAATTGTTTCAGAGTTATGGTGGGAAAATGTAGTCCAAGGTAACTTTTGAAATAATAATTTATACTACTGACATGTTTGAAGAAATTATAATTAAAATTTGTTTATTTAAACAAGGTAAATTACAGCAAAGGAGACCAGAATGCCAGCACGACAGGCATTCGTAGCAGAATGTCATAGAGCTATGAGTTGCTTTCTTTACAAGCGATACTGACACCCACTCAAAGATAATCAAAATTACATGAGCAAAAAGAGACCACCTTTTATTCAACTTGTTCAGCTGCAAAATGTAAGAAGTTTGGAAGTTCTTTATGTTAGTGCTTCAGGTATCTTTCTACACCTAAATAAGTACATCCGTAAGGCACATTTTAGAATTATAATTCTGGAGTCACCAATAATTTATGCATTTGCAATTTTTGTAGGTT
>LOEQ01002253.1:36458-57092 GCA_001685075.1 Bramus lutescens | reverse complement strand
TGGCATATGTGCATATATGTGTGTGATGAGTGTGGCATATGTGCATATATGTGTAGGATGAGTGTGGCATATGTGCCTATGTGTGTAGGATGAGTGTGGCATATGTGCCTATGTGTGTAGGATGAGTGTGGCATATGTGCCTATGTGTGTAGGATGAGTGTGGCATATGTGCCTATGTGTGTAGGATGAGTGTGGCATATGTGCCTATGTGTGTAGGATGAGTGTGGCATATGTGTATATATATGTGTGATGAGTGTGGCATGTGTGCATATGTGTGTGTAACATATACATGTGTGCCCACTTGGTTAGGGCAGAGGAGGATATCAGGCTTCTTGCAATTCTTATTCTTTCCAGACACAGTCTCTAATTGAGTATCTAAGCTACTGGACAACAAGTCCCAGAAACCCCTTTCTCTCTAGAGCCCCCAGATCTGGGGCTACAGACACATGCATGGCCACATTGGACTTTTTATGTGGATGGGAACCAAAACTCAGGTCCTCCAACACTTACTGAGCCTGCTCTGCAGCCCCAATTATTGTTGGGTTTTATGAGCTGACAAAGGAGAATATATTTTCCCTGCTTCATTTGAGACAGGGTCTTATGTAACCCTTGCTGGCCTAGCATGAGCTTGAACTCTAGACCCTCAAACCTCCACATTTCTGCATGCTGGATTACAGGTGTGCATCAGCACATACTGCTTAAAAATCTTAAGCTTCATTCAGATCTGCATGGTAGCCTCATTGAGTAAAAATAGGCTTTCACCTTTATAATTTCCTTTTAGTGCCTGACACTTTCCTTATGCGCTATAAGCTCTTCCTTATAGGATGAAAATAATGCAAACCAAGAGAAGAGTGCCCCGTAGAAGGTTGAAAAGTCATAAATAGACTGGGCCTAGTTATTGTTGCTTGCTCTGTTTACAGACTACGCTTGGTGCAATGGAGCATCCAAAAAGCACCCAACATGCTGATTGCTGACTTCATGGAAAGAGAGAAAGTCTCCCCTAATTCCCAGGTTGTGAGACCCACGTTCACATTCCCCATGCCATCAGCGGCATCACGGCATCCTTACGTTCTTGTTTGGGCCTTGGCCTTCAGGAAGTCTGCAGTGTCCTGTGTCAGTGTGTAGGACACATTGGTAATTCAGGCTCTTCAGGTGCTTTCAGGAAATACTGAGATCCTCTAACTGCCAAGAGCAGAAATACTAGAGTGGATCTAGAACTTTGCTCATCTATCTCTTTCAACCTGATCATTTTACAATGAGAACTTGCTTCAGAAAAAGGCGTCTCTACCAGCCTATTCAATAGCAATTACAAACTAGGCTCTGTCATTGTTATTAACATGTATTTGTCTATGTACACATATCTTTTGTTGTTCCAAGAAAGACCTAGAGCCAAGCAACCTCTTAAAAAAACACCTTACATACAAAGTATATATATTACTTTCCCTGGGACACTGACTAGAACTGGTGTCTGAATTTCTCATTCTGCTCATTTAAATATCTGTAGCAACAGTTTCCTCCACTCTCAAAGAAAGACATATTCTTTATATGGGAATATATACTTTATAAACTTTTAAAAATCATTGAAAAACTTTCCATTTTGGTCATTTTTAAACATTGAGTTCAGTGACACTATGTGTGTTCATATAGTTATTGTGCAAAACTACTCATTAAACAATGATGTTCTCTGTCCCTCAGCCCGTGCCAATAACAGATCTACCCCTGCGTCTGTGCATGTGACTGCTCCAGCTGTCTCTTATAAGAACTGTACACTACATGCTGGGTTCTTTCACTTGATGTTTTTGTTTTAAGTCTTGACTATGTTATAACATGCGTCAGAATGTCCTCCCTTTAAAAAACTGAATCACATGCAATAATACATCCAATATGTTGGATATATGTAATAATAATGTATTCATTGTTCATACATGCCCCGTTTTATTGAACCATTTGTCTATTGATGGACATTTGGATTATTCAACCTTTTAGTGACTGTGAATTGTGTTTTCAGGAATGTGAGCAAGTAAACACCTTTGTCCCTGTTTTTAATTCGTTGGGGCTCGTGTTCAGAAGTGGAGTTGTTGGACCATATAGCAAACTGTACATTTAGCTCCTCGAGGAACCCCATTATTATTTTACACAGCAGAATGTTTTTATTAGACATACTCAAGTACTCTGGCTTATCCACGCTTCATTTAACAACTGCTATTTCCTGCTTCACAAAAACCTTTCTCAAAATAATCATTTCAATGTGTGTGAGGTAGTAGACCCTGATTGTTCTCTCTCTCTCTCTCTGTCTCTCTCTCTCTGTCTCTCTCTGTGTGTGTGTGTTTGTGTGTGAGTGTGTAAATGCAGATGCATGCATGCCACAGTACACTTGTGAGGTCAGGAAACCACCTCGGATGTCAACCCTTGTCTTTCATCTTGAGTCAGGGTCTCTTCATTTTCACTGCTGCATAGGCCAAGCTATAGCTGGGCCAATGAGTTTCCTGAGAACTTCCTGTTTCCACCTCCCATTTCACCATGGGAACACTGGACTTATAGGTGCATGCTACTGTGTCCTGCTTTATGTGGGTTCTGATGGTCTAAACTCAGGCCATCATGTTTATATGGCAAGGGCATTATCCACTGAGCCACCTCCCTACCCCCATTATTATTTTGATCTTCATTTCTCTAATGATAAACAATGCTTTGATTGTTTTCTCATGTTTGCTAGCTATATGTAAACTTCCTTTGCCCATTTTATTATTTCTTTCATTTCTTGATATTATAATTAACTCATTTCCCTCTTATGTTATTACTAACATCATCATTATTATTGTTATTAGTATTATTATTTGACTTTTTGAGACAGGGTTTCTCTGTGTAGCTCTGGCTGTCCTGGAACTCACTCTGTAGAGCGGGATGGCATCAAATTCAGAGATTGGCCTGCCTCTGCCACCCGAGTTCTGGGATTAAAGGCACGGGCCACCACTGCCCAGACTTTCTCTTCTGTTATTTTAAAGGTTTCTTTGTATTGTTACTGTTTAGTTGAGGAGCCTTTTTATATATCCTAGAAATGGCCTTTATTAAACATCTGACTTGCATTATTTCTCTTCTTCGGTGTTACCTTTTCTTTTTCTCTTTACCCCAACATTACTTTTTTTTTCTTACTGAAGGTTTTGAAATCAGAAATATGAGTCTAACAGTTGGGTTCCTTTCAAAATACCTTTGAAAAAATTGTACATCCAGACAGCATGTATTTCTGAAAGATGTTTTCAGAAGGGCAAAATCTGAATCTTCACATTTTAATACAGAAAACTGTGTTCTTTTCCTTCCTTTCTGTATTAAAAAACCCAAAATGATAACACATCTTGTTGTTTTCCAAATCCTATTGCCCAGTGGAGTTTATTCTGGACTTTAAGATTCTAATGGAAGAAATTCAAGAGGAGGCAGAGAGGTAGGGGAAGGTAATGTCACTGGGCAGAAGGGATGCCTGCTGAAGGGAAGATGGATGGTGGGATATTGATAAAAGAAAGGGCAGAGTTTGTTGGAGAAGGTCCTGGTATCTAGGAGTTGACTCAAAGGACGGTGCCAAGGGTAGAGAAGGCCTTACCATCTTGTTTTGTAGCTGGCACTGAACATCCAAGAATCGTGGATCTGGCCATCTTTGCCAGGCACTCTTGGGTGGCGTGCCCCGTGGTCGTAGCTGGAGCACTCCATAATTGGACCAGATAAGACTAACACCTGGACTAGGATTAATTTACATTGCCTTCCCACCACAGGCCATCTTTTTGTTTTATTTTTTATTTATATTTATATTTATTTGTTTATTTGGAGACAGGGTTTCTCTATATAGCTTTGGAGCCTGTTCTGGAACTCTGTGTAAACCAGGATGGCCTAGAAAACATAGAGATCTGCCTGTCTCTCTCTCCCAAGTGCTGGCATTAAAGGCATGCACCACCACCGCCTGGCACCATAGGCCATCTTACAGAGCAGAAAAATAAAAACTCCCAAATGTATTTTATTTTTGGCACAATTCCTGCTGTGCTCCCGCTGCCTTTCTTTTTACCTCAAGTAGCAATCAGTGATGCTGCAAGTTGGAGTTTTGCTGAAACCAAGGAAGAGATAGAGAAAGAGTAGCTGATTGCTTAGCTCTTGCATGATGGATAAGTCGCTGTCAGTCTGAACACTGTGACAAGAAATGGGACAAACAGAAGATGGGACAAAAAGAAGGTCCAGATTGTGCCAAGGGCCAGCTGTGATCCTAGTCAGTCATAACAGCCGTGGTAGCCAGGGCTGTTTGACAAAGCAGTTGACTTACCACCAGCAGGTAAACAGGACAGGAAAAGAGATGGCAAGAAGGGGTGTTCAAAGGGGCTAAGACTGGCAAAGGCGTGCACATGCACAGCAAGAAGGCAATGATCAGTTATCATCTTCCTCTGCCAGATTGAACGTGTCCTTTAGGGGAGGAGACAGAAAACGCAACAAACATCAGAGAAAGCTCAAGCCCATGGCTGTTGGCAATGTGAACGCACGAGCTCAAGAGGAGGTTGACCTGGAGATGTGCTCAGCATTCTCAGAATCTGGTTGGATAATGGATGAAATCATCAGGCTAAACAACAGGTACAGATTAGGAAAAAGTGCCCATGTACCCCAGCAATAAGAAGCAAATGAGGCAAAATACCAAACAAAAAAGCACGTGAAAGGCAGGAAAGGACTTGAGATGTGTGGGGGGTGGGGAAAGAAAGAACAAGCAATAACAGTTTTCCTATTGTTGAAAATAGATTCCTTTCACATAATATATCCTGATTACAGATTTTCCTCCCAGTTCGTACTGCCCAGCCTCCCCCCCCAAATCTGGATCCATTCCCTTTCTGTATCTCATTAGAAAATAACAGGCTTCTAAGAGATAATAGAATATATCAAAATAAAATAAGGTAAAACAAAACCCAACACATCCAAGTTGGACCTGGACAAATGAACAGAAGGAAAACAGCCTCAGAGAAGCTACCAGAATTAGAGACCACCTCATTCCTATACTCAGGAATCCCATAAAACATCAGTTAAACTGGAAAACCACACTATATACATAGAGGACCTAGTGCAGACCCAGACAGGCCCTGTGTATGCTGACTCAGTATCTGTGTGCTCGTATGAGCTTTGCTCACGTTGATTTAGAGGGCATTGCTTTCTTGCTAGCCTCTACCCAGCTGTCTCTTACACTCTTTCTGTCTCTCTTCCGTGGGGTTCCCTGAGCTCTGAGAGTAGGGATTTGATGGAGACATCCCATTTGGGATTGGGTGTTCCAATGTCTCTCACTCTCTGTGCAATGTCTGTCTGTGGCTCTCTGTTCCCATCTGCTGCAAGAGGAAGCTCATCTGACACTAGCTGAGCAAGGCACTGATCTAGGGGTCTAGCAGAATATCAGTGGAGGCATTTTATCGCTCTGTCTCTTTTTTTTATTAAGACCAGTAGTATTAGGTTTCACCCTAAGTCTCTAGGCTATCTACTATCCCATTCTTGGTTACCCAAGCAGTGCTGGGTATGGGTTCATTTTGTGGCGTGGTCCTTAAGTCAAATAAAGAGTGACTGGTTACTCTCACAAGCTTTGTGCCACCATTGGCCTAGCATGCCTATCTTGCAGGCAGGACACCATCATTTATCATAAGGTTTATGGCTGGCTTGGTGTTTACATTTCTCTTTTGGCAGCATACAGAACACCTTCCTGTACCCAAGATGCTAGAACGTAAGAGTGAAGGCTCTATGTAGGTACTAGCTCAACTTCTTGATGTTCAGTGAGTTCTGTAAGTGTTGTCTTCATCAATGGGCCTTGTTGTCAGTATGGAGAGGGCAACCTATTATCTTTGCAACAGCCTGGCCTGTTTGGGGATTCCCATTCGACTCCTTTGGCCAACAACTCAATTAGATGTAACACAGTCCTGGTACTGGAAGCTTTGTTTGGTATCAAAAGATAGCTAGTTGGGACTCTGTCCTCACTTTTAACTATCTCTCCCTGTATTCCTTCTTTCAGCTTCCTTTCCTCTCCCCCTCCCCACTTGCTCCTCCTGTTCTAGACCCCTCTTCCATTAATAATTGTCTATTCTATTTCCCATTCCTAACAAGATCTATCTATCTCCTCTAGTGCTTACTCTATACCTACCCTTTGTGGTTCTAGATATTGTAACTTGATTATTATTGACTTAACAGCTAATGTCCCTATATTTATCTATCTGCTTGGGATACCTCACTCAGGAAAAATTTCTTTTCTAGTTCCATCCATCTGCCTAAATTTCGTAATGTCATTTTTAAAAAACATCTGAGTAATACTTCATTTTCTTTATCCATTCTACTGTTGAGCGACATCTAGGTTGTTTCCAATTTCAGGCTACTGCAATAATATTTTTGAAGTGGAGAGTAAAGGCTTTGTGTGGTGATAAACAGCTGTAACACCAGCCCTGGAAAGGCTGCGGAAGGAGAACTACTAAGAACTTGAGGCTAGCCTGGGATTTATGGTGAGGTTTAGGCTAGCCTTGGCTACATAGCATGAGCACCTGTGTCAAAAAGAAATTAGAAAGAAAGGCATAAATGGAGGAAAAGAGAATTTCTAGAGACCTGTGACCAGAAGTCTCAAAGGTCACAGAGATTATGATAAAGTGTCATGGGGACCAATGCTTCTAGGAGGAATGGGAAAAGGTCTTTGTCAACTACACTTCAAACTAGAATATGCAGACTAAAGAACTGGAAGAACCGAACACAATAAAAGCGAAACTGCTAGTGAACGAGAGGGCCAATGAACTGAACATACAATTCTAAGACAGAAGGTGTGCAAATTGTTGATAAATATTTAAAAGTGTTCAAAAGCTTTAGCCATCAGGATAATGCAAATTGATATTTCTTTGAGATTGCATCCCAACACAGTTAGAATGGCCATCATCAAAAGAATGGCAAGAAATGTTGATGAGAATGTAGTTAAAAAGAAACATTTATTTGTGAGAATGTAGATTGGTTTAGTGACTATGGAAGTCAATGTGGAAGCTTCTCAAAAACCAAAACAAACAAATAGAAGTACCATATGATACAGATAAACCATTTTTGAATAAATACCACAAGGACCCCATATCATACCACAGAGAAACTTGAAGATGCTCATGGCTTTTCTAGTCACAGCATCAATGAGTTGGCATCATCCTAGATATTGAACAGACAGATGACTAATGAAACTTTGGTACATTTATACAGTGGAATTCTATTCAGCCACTTCGGTACGTTTACACAGTGGAATTCTATTCAGCCTCAGCGAAAGGTATCTGGACATTACTATACTAAGTGAGGTAACTCAGAGTCAGAAATATGAATTCTGTATGCCTTCTCTCACGGACACATCTTAGATTTTAATGTTCACATATCTGTGGGTGCCACTGTGGGTATAGTCTGAAATTAGAAAGAAGGCCAAGAGACAGGAAAAAGATTTAAGGAGGGAAGAGAGGCCATGGAACACAGGTGAAATGAAAACAGGAGTTATCAGGGGTATAGGGAGGTAGGAGGTGGTGAGAAAAGTGAAGGAGGAGGAGGTTTGAAAACGCCATAATGGAATCTAACACTTTGTATACTAATGGAAACAAACAACAACAAAAGTAAGCAGGAAAAGAAACAGCTCTAAATTCATACTTGTGACTATGTCTAAATAATTATACTTTATACACATTTCTAAAACATTTATTCATACATAAGGATAATATTTAAATATGGATTTGTACACACAAGCAGAAGACTTTATCATAAGGGTCATCTTTTATTTCAGATGGGCTCATTGCCACCTTGTATACCTATGAATAAAATAGACACTGTATCTTTGGAGGTAGGTTTTGTTTTGCACTGTGTTTTTAGGCGCTAAATATAAATACATAAGGACAAGATGAATAACCTACCAACAGCCTAGAGTTCAGTTAAGGAGAAAATAATTATACACAAGCAAAGTTTGAAGGTAATTGGACACCATAATCTCATACGGAGCGGCGTAAGAGTCATGACTTTCCTGGAGTGGCCATAGCCTTATTGGAGGAGGCGTGTCCCTGTGGAGTGGGCTTTGAGGTTTCCTATGCTCAGGATACTGCCCAGTGTCTCAGTTGACTTCCCGTTGCCCACAAGACATAGGACTCTCAGCTAGCATCTGCCTGCACACTGCCATGCTTTCCTCATGATGATCATGAAATGAACTTCTGAAACTGTAAGCAAGCGAGGCCCCTCAAATAAATGCTTTCCTTAGAAAAGTTGCCGTGATCATGGTTTCTCTTTGCTGAAATGAAAAGCCTAAGACATAGGGCCAATCCCAAGTGCTGAAAGATAAATAATAGAACTGGAAAAGACAAAGGAACAAACAAACACAAAGGCAGCAAACCCTATAGAGAGAGTTAACTACTGATCATCACCAATCCACATATTTTCTTAATCAAATTTTCCAAACTTTCATGGAGTTACATCACCCTTTTTTTCTTATGGAACATGAGAAAGTTACAGCTAAGAGAGTTTAATTTACTCAAAATAAATCACATGGAGGAGTGCTTATATAGCTTCTACATCTGTGTCATGCTGGTCCATCTAATTAAATTGTGTTTTTCAGTCTTTGCTGTCTGCTGTGCCCTGTCTTGTTCTTGATTACGCTGTGTTCTGAGATCTCTGTTATGGCAGCTCTCCGTCCTGGATCACTTTCCCAGTGCATTCAGAGCTAGGAAACACTGCATCCATCACCAACTTGACCTCGAATCATCTCCTTTATCTTCCCTAAACCCAAAGGAATTATGATCATTAAGCCTTTTGTTTCTTTGGCTCCACTCAACTTGATTCAGTGGGCCTTTTCTTTTGTTGAAATTCCATCATCTTTTTTTTTTCCCAAGTTGTGTGAGACACATATCCTCCTCCTACGTGCTGACCTCTAGTCTCTTGGAGAGGAGACTTCAGGAAACATTAATATCCTCATGTTTCCCCTGGCAACTTGATGACAAAGACAATTATACGTTTTTATTTTTCTACAGGGCAGAATCTCTATCTGCTGAAGTCTCAAGGTTTCACCTCGCATCTCACAGAAGCGTAGTAAACCTCCTTGAACATTTCTATATTTCAGAACTTTAACCCATGAGATTATGAAAAAAGCAGTCTTTTAAAAAATGGCTTACTTAAGAATGTCTGCCTCTTTTGGGGCTTGCCTATGTACTGTTAAGCCATTCAGCGTGAAAGACCAAATCACAGAGTGTAAAGGCTGCAAGGCTGTCAGAAAGAGACAGCTGCTGGATCTCCATTTTGGCTCATACTAGGCAGCATTCCTCCTGAACTTCAGTAGATTCCAGTTCCCAATCCTTGTTGTCATCTATCACCATTTTAATGGCACAAATGAAGCCATGTTTGCTGATTCCACTTTCACTTTAAGTATCTGTCTTGGTCTGAATGAAAATGGCCCCCAAAGGCCCCTAGGGAATGGCTCTATTAGGAAGTGTAGTCTTGTTGGAGGAAGTGTGTCCTTGTCGGAGGGAGTGTGTTATTGGGGCTGGGCTTTGAGGTTTCAGAAGCTCAAGCCAGGCCCAGTGGCTCAGTCTCTCTTCCTGCTGCCTTTGAATGCCCATGTGGAACTCTCAGCTACCTCTTCAGCACTAATTCTGCCTTCATGTTGCCATGCTTCTGACCATGATATAATTGGACTAAACCTATGATCTGTAAGCCAGCCCAATGAAATACTTCCTTTTGAGAGAGTTGCCATGGCTATGGCATCTCTTCTTAGCAAGAGTAAATTTCTTATGGACTAGCAGTCATTCAAAGCTACTGTCAAGTGATGCTTGTGATTCTTTTCTGGTGACACTATGATGATGAAGAGACAAATGCTTTCTGTCATCTTTTGTTACTCTTTGCAGAAAAGGTGAGTTCTGAGTATGATTTCAGGATGCCTGTGGAATCTAACCCTCCTAAAGTTCACAGATGTCTTCTAATGATAATGTGAGCTGCAGTTGGCTTTCCAGGTCCTGGGGTTCCTCATTCATGAATTTAGCCAACTGTAGACCAAATGCATCTGGAAAAATGTTTCTGGAGTGGACATTTTGTTAGTCAGAATTTTCTAGAGTAACAGGACTTAAAGAATGAATATATATATATACACATAATATATTATATATATTAGAATGACTTACAAACTGTGGTGCAGCTAATCCAACAAAGGCTGCCTATTAATGGAAGGTCTGAGACTCTAGTAGTTATTCAGTCTGTAATGCTGGATATCTCAGCTGGTCTTTAGTATATGCTGGAATCATGAAGAAGGAGACTTTAATGCCAGTGAAGGAATGGACTTGCTAGCAAGGCCAAGAGTGAGCAAACAAAAGGAGACTTTCCTCTTCCATATATTTTATATAGGATTCCAGCAGAAGGTATGGCCCAGATTGGAGGTGTGTCTCTGCATCCCAAAATATCTGGATTAAAGGTATGTTTTCCCAACTCAAATATCCATATTAGAAGTGAATCTTTCAGGACTGGAGAGATGGCTCAGCTGTTAAAGGCTGAATGATCTATCTAAGCAAAAATCCCTTACAGGTGTTCCCAGTCCTTTTTGGGTTTTAGTTAATTCCAGATGTAGTCAAGATGGCAACCAAAGTAGCCATCACAGATACATATTTTTTGTAATATTCCATAAATAATACTAAAATTCATGCTGTATTATGTATTATAAATAACCTAGTTGCGATTTAAGTTGTATGTTTGAAGGCTATATACATATTCTGTGTATGCCTGTTTAGATAAAAGTCTCAAGCATCATAATATAAATTATGTTGGGAAGTTGTCATATGTTGTTTATGTCATCAAAGCAGAGCCTGGTAGAAAGGAGGCCTTCCTTTGTCTCAGACTCAAACATGTTTAACAAGAGTCTTTTGTAAACTTCCTGCCCTGGGTCAGGCTTACCCCTGGCTCTGTAATGATGGGAAGAAAAAAGCAGCCAACAGCTAAAGATGTTAAATTCATTGTGTCCTTAAGAAAAGCTAAAAGATATGATTGAGCATCTTTTGGGTATATACCCAAAAGTGGTATTGTTGGGTCTTGCAGTAGATTGTTTCCTAATTTTCTGAGAAATTGCCATACTTATTTCTAAAGCAGCTGTACAAATTTGCACTCCTACCAGAAATGGAGGAGTGTTCCCTTTACCCCACATCCTCTCCAGCATAAGTTGTCATCAATGTTTTTAATCCTGGCCACCATTCTGACAGATGTAAGATGGAATCTCAGAGTTATTTTGATTTGCATTTCTGTGATGGCTAAGGATGTTGAGCATTTCCTTAATGCTTAAGCGTCTTTCAGCCATTTGAGATTTGTCTGTTGAGGATTAGATTATTTGTTCTTTTGATGTCAAGTTTCTTGAGTTCTTTGTATATTTTGGGTATCAGTCCTCTGTCTGATGTGAGGTTGGTAAAGATCTTTTCTCATTATGTAGGCTGGCATTTTGTCTTGTTGACCATGCCCTTTGCTTTACAGAAGCTTCTCAATGTCAGGAGGTCCCATTTATTAATTGTTGCTCTCAGTGTCTGTGCTACTACAAGGGCATGTGCTCAACTATGTTCATAGAAGCATTATTCATAGTATCCAGAACCTAGAAACAACCTAGATTCCCCTCAATCAAGGAATGGGTGAAGAAAATGTGGTACAGTTACACAATGGAGTACTTTTCAGTGGTGAAAAATAATGATGTCTTGAAATTTGCAGGCAAATGGATGGATCTAGAAAAAAAACATATTGAGTGATGTAACCCAGTTCCAGAAAGACAAATATAATATGTACTTTCTCATAAGTGGATTTTAGTTACAAAGCAAAGAAAAACCAGCCTACAGTCCATAACCCTAGAGAACCTAGACAAAGAAGAGGACCTTAAGAGAGACATACATGGAACTACATAGGAAGGAGTAACAGACAAGTTCTCCTGAGTAAATTGGGAGAATGGGGGCCACGAGAGAGAGAGAGAGAGAGAGTAGAAAGGGAGAGGGGAGGAAGGGAGGGGAACAGACAAAATGTATAGCTCTATAAAAACAATAAAAAACAGCTAAAAGGTAAATTGTTTCCAGCACAGATTACTATTGTTTATTCTATGAGCATAGAAATGCGTGTGGTGGGGAAGAGAAGTTGCAAGTTCGTTCATAAAGAGCTCAGTCAGAAACTCCAGCTGACTGCCTCAACTTCCCCAGACAGTTTGACTTACTGAGAGCCCATGGTTTGATGCCGCTGCTACTGTTTGCTCTTTGAATCAGGCTCTTCCAGTCATCTCTGGAATCTATTTTGCTATCTGTTTGCTGCTTCTATTTACTTGCTGCTTGATATGTTTTCATTTTTACTTGCTATATATTTAATAAAGTTATTCATTCTATAGACTGTATAGAACAAGTATCCTCATGTTTGGCATCTGTAGGAGGCCCTGGAGACAATCCCCTAAGAATACCGAGAAGCAAATGGACTGGAAAGCTAAGTGTTACACTGATCTACGAATGGAATTTTTACTATACAAACAGGAGTGTAGTTTATTATTTTGTCACCTGTTTGTAGGTGTTGTTTCACAATAATTCTGATCATTAATGCTATAATTCAAACTTGGTGTGATTTTAAAACCTTACTCCTTTTTGAATGGTTTGGTATTCCAAATACTTAAAACAGTTGCTAAGATTTTACCAGTGTATTTAATCACATGCTTAACCATCAATAAGTTTCACCCTTGGAAAGAAGTTTACTTGAGCTAAGTATTTGTTATCTTCACTTAAGGCTGTTTTAACAGGAAAAGGAAAAAAAAAGTTGGCAAGAATATAAGCGCTTGTCTTATGCAAGCTGGCTTGTATCCCACGTCCTGTGGGTAGAGCAGAAAATGGAAGGGAGAAACATGGTGGTGCTAAACTCCTGCCCACGACTCCAAATGGAACAGAGAAGGATGCTCTGTTTATCAACTAGGAAGAGGAATGATTGGCCATCCATGCTCTCAGGCACCAAGCCATACCCTTCCTGCTCCAGGCCTGTGATGTGTGGGCACCTTCATTTCTTCTCAAGAAAGAGTTACATTTTCTCCTGGTCCTCAGGGAGCTGGGTAGATCCATGTACCCTGTAAAGTGCAGAGATGGAGCCCAGCACCTGGATCCCCTTTGGAATGGCATTGTTGGCTTTGTGTTAGTATTTGAATGTTTTGTCTATAGTGCGGCAGTTTTAGGAGGCCCAATGGCAGAGGTTGGGTCATGAGGGGTAAATCCCCATGAATAGATAACCGGTTTTGTCTTGTGAGACTGTTTTCTGCCCAGGCTGGGTTAATTATTGCCATCGTGATAAAGTAAGTTCTCCTCATCTGTTTTCCATTCTATGTACATCACCAAGTGCCTCTTCTTTTCCTTGTGATTTTAAGACATCTTCATCACATAAGCTTCCTGGCCTTGTGCTTTCCAAGCTCAAGTACCATGAACTCAAGTCAACTTCTTTTCTTTATAAATTGTCTAGTCTAAAGTGTTCTGTTCTAGCAAAACAACAAAAAACAAAGCAAAACAAAGGCTAATGTAAAATGACTCATTGTAAATGGAGGTGGGAGATTAGCAGAGTATACTGGGAGGTATATACATGATTCTGTGGGGTTCAGAAAGCCACCAGGGATGTACTCCATGACTTTATCTGAATGACTAGATTCTTTAACTCCCCTTCCCAGAAAATGGAAGGGACAAAAATCATGCATATTATATATTGTTCTGTAACTTGTAGGGACCCCAGTCTGAGGAAAAAAACAGATTTGTTATTGTTCTTGGCCTTAAAGTGAGTTTTATTGTTTTGTCTTCAAATTCTACTAATATCTAAATGGCTACCATATGTTTTATTTTCAACAGCGTCCTCTTTTCTCTTGGAAAAGTAGTATTAGGAACAGAAGGGTTTTGAAGAATCAGTAGGAAGCATTACTTTCTTGTCTGAACTCTCTGACCCCATATTTTCCACTAAAAAAGAAGGGGAAAAGAACATTTCAGTAAACACAGACCCCAGGTTATGTTTTATGGTAAATAAGAATGGTGGAGATAAAACAATAAGATGGCTTCACGCAAGTGCGTGGAAAGCCGTTCAGTAGGAGTTTGGTTGGGTGGTGGTGGCTCACGCCTTTAGTCCCAGTACTTTGGAGGCAGAGGCAGGTGAGTCTCTGTGAGTTTGAGGTCAGTCCGATCTACACGGCCAAGTTCTAGGACAACCAGAGCTACCCAGAGAAACCCTTCCTCAAAAAACAAAAAGAAAGAGGAAAAGAAAGAAAAGAAAAGAAAAGAAGTTTGAACTTTATTCCACGAATAGAAGGGAGCTCTCAAAAGTTTTGAGAGACAAGAGACATAAATTGTTCATGAGCTGAGTGAATATCTTTATTACTGGTATAGAGAATAGATAGGGAAGAGCTTTGAGTCTTCAGCTCATCACTCTAGCTGCCCAGAAATTCATCTTGGATGCTACCAATGATGCTTCACAGTACTGAAAAATGAAAGGCAGCTCCCAGAGGAAAAGCAAGGACACAAGCCTCCCCTTTCCCAGGCGTACCAGTTAAGAGGTAGATTAAATTGTTTAGCAAATATGATTGTCCAAATTAGGGACAATTTTGATATAAATGTGCCATGTTGAAAAAGTTCTATTGGAGAAAGTATTGATGAAATTTAATCAATCATTGAGCTAAAGGATAACTTGGAGAAAGAAAAATTTAAGACCTAAATTATGAACCCAATTTGAAAAGGAGACTACTAATAAAAATGAGATTCAACAGAAGAGAGAGACTTAGAATTTATAATGTTCTTGTGGTTTCCAAATGGAAGAATCGAGAAAGCTGTCATCTTTGAGTTGGAGTTCAGAGAACATTTTGGGATTTAAAAGTCATCAGCATAGTTAAAATACATCAATGTCTCAGAAATGGTATGTTGTTTATAGCATGGCAGAAGAGATCATGACTCAGGACATGATCATCAAGTGGAGGTCTGTTTAGGAAAGAGACTGAGAAAGCCACCTGAGGCCAGGACATAATAATCAGGTTGAGATCTTTCGTGGGAAAAAAAACCCAAAAACCAAAAAANAAAAAAACAAAAAAAAAACAAAAAAAGAACCATCTGAAGCAGAAGAACCACATTTCAGAATCCAAGAAAGGTATTATGCAAGAAGCTGGTTAGGATAAACAACTTGCGAAGGAGATATATTTAGCCATAAAGAAGTCAACTATGTGATCTTTTGATAAGGCTGTTTCCAAGGAATGAGTGGCAAGAAAGAGACCCTTGGTGTGGGAGGTCCGACAGACCATGGTGACTGGTGTTGGCTGGGAGGAAGAGAAGTATAAATGTGACACAGAAACTCTTCCTGGAGAAACGTTACTAGCGAAGGAGAGACGGGAAATACAGAGTGAAGGGAAGGAATTTCTCTTTTGCAACATTCATCAGTTTTCAGAGTTTTATATCCACTGATTCACTTCACTCCTGAGGTGACTTCTGAAGATAACAATGGTAAATTAATACACTTAGGAAGAAACTGGGCTAAGAAAGATTAAAAGGCTTGTTCAAAGTCATTTATAGCACATTAAGCAGAACCAAACAGAGAATGCAAATCCTTTGTTCTCTTAATCCAATGACCTTCCTGAAAAGTTTTTCTGCACTCTGACAAGCCTCTCCACCAGTGTAACAATCCAAATCAGACCAAATCAAACCAAATTAGAAAAAGCCCAGGTTTAATGAATACAAAACGCTCCTGGATGGCTCTCCAGCTCTGCATAGAGGAGATGGGAAAGGAATACCAGGAAACCATGTGTCTGTTTTCTGGGAGGGGGGGCAGCTTAAATACCCTGTGGGAGTGGTCTTGAACATCTCTGGGAGAGGTGTATCATTTGGATGGCTTTCTGAGATACAGTGGGTTTTGGAGAGAGATGGAGGAAGGGTCTTGGAGTGGAATTTCCACCTGAAAGCTTTCCGTGATGTCAGATTGAACATTTCTGGTATTTGCTCTTCTTGGATTCTGAAAGGGCATAGAGTTCCATGCTAAGTGGTTTTCACTTTGTCTGAGGGATGCTAGGGAGGAGGTAGGAGGTTTTGCACTAGGGAATGCTATGTTTAAGTCAATGCCGGTTGGAAATAAATCTGGTAGCAAGATGTAGGATGTGTTAGAAGAGACAGCACAGAAAAATAAGACAATCAGGACATGGCTTCAAACTGGGCCATACTTTTAAATATACATCCAATCACATGGTGATTGAGTTAGTTCTTCAGATGTCCTTTGGCTTTTGTTTAGGCCAGGGTCTCAGTTGGTTTGCCAGTATTACTTTTTAATAGACTTCATATACTCTAATGTTCATTTAAAGGAATTCTTAGGCTGAAATCATTTGTAAATGGTATCTCCTAGGAACAGGATTAACTAACTTTGTATGTGTGTGTGTGTATGTATGTGTGTGTGTGTGTGCACGTGCGCACGTGCACCCAAGTGAGTGAAGGGGCCAGAGGTCAACCTGAGGTATCATTCCTTAGGACTCTCCACCTTGCTCTTTGAGACAGGACCTCTTACTGTTCTGGGATTTGCTAATTTGCCTACGATGATTGGAGAGTGAGTCCCAGGGATTCTCTTCTCTGCCTATCCAGGGCTAGAACTTAAGGGCCGACTAACATATATGGGCAATACAACAGAAGTTCCTGTATTTGTGTGACAAGCACCTTATAGTCTGGATACTCAAACCTTGTTTGCTGTTTTCATGGTTACTTTTTGTAAGTAGTGTATGTTTTTCATTTATGGTAATTATATGATGTTTATTACAGAGTACATTTCAGTGAGTATGTCAAATTAAAAAAAAGTTGTTGCCTCTTCTAAGGTTCAGATAACACCTATAGGAAAGAACATGTATGATTGTATATACTAATGACTAAAGTTTGGAGAATTATGTATGCATTTGCAATAGTAGAACAATAGTAGAAATAAGGGTTTGGATGGAGATGAGATGATGGCCGGGGTAGCAGAGAAGAAAAATAAGCTCTGAGAGGTATTTTTAGGGAGTTTGGAGTGCAGCTATCTCCCTAAGGTATTTTCTACATTATTTCCACGATGCCCTCGGGCTGAAATAATGGAAAATAGTTAAAGTCCTAAGCAGCACAATGAATTTGTCATTTTATAAGTCAAGAAACCCCGAGATAGGATGGCTCCAAGGTTTGTGGTCAGTGATCCATTGGCATTACCAACCACTCAGCTTTCAACCACTTTCCAGAGAGAGCATAGTGACCAGGCTTTCTCTTCACGGCTCCCAGATGCCTGGTATGAATTGAGAAATCCCATCATGAGAGGCAGTATTTCCAGTGTGACAGGAAGCTTGAAGGATGAAAAAAATGCTTCCCCAGAGGTGTTAGCACAGAAAGCTTTCTCTCTCGTCGGGATTCCTTGGCAACACACAAGCCTTGTATTCATTTACAAACTAGTAAATGCAATGGAAAATAACAGGCTAATCTATACAAATTAGAACTTATTCTGTGAGCCAGGGATAGATAGTGTTTTGTTGACTGAGGTTTCTGTCCAGCCCAGTCCTGCAGCCATTCAGTCCCAAAGAAACACAAAGAGGTCTACAATAATTATAAACTGGTTGGCCTATTAACTCAGGCTTTGTATTAACTCTTATATCTTTCATTAACCTATAATTCTTGTCTGTGTTAGCCATGTGGCTTGGTACCTTTTGTTAGTGAGGCATTCTCATCCTGTTTCCTCTGTGTCTGGGTGATGACAGCAGACGGAGCCTTTTCTCTTGCCAGAATTCTCCTATTCTGGTCACCCCACCTATACTTCCTGCCTGACTACTGGCCAATCAGCACTTTATTAAACCAATACAAGTGACAGATCTTTATAGGATACAAGACAATTGTCCCACAGCACTGTCCCTGAAGGATGAAAATCTCAGGAAAATAGGGGCTTCATTGACAAATATGACCAGTGCCCACGGGTCTTTTACAATTACTATTGAGAACTGTAGTTTTTCCATCTACTAAGTGTGGTTTCAATATTCTTTGCATTCCTTTCTGCACATAGTTGAGAAAGTCTTGAGGCTCATGGCTCTTCATTCGTAGGAATCTACTTAGATCTTCTCTCCACATGTTGAATTAAGGCTGTGCGAAATACTTCAAATGCAAAGTCCACTTCCTGCTTAGTGATGCACATTGGGGGCGCGATGCGGAATGTCTGAGGAGGAGAGGAATATCATCAGTGAATCAAATGGGTCTTCCGGAAATGGGGTAGACCAAGAATCCAAAGCTTTATTTATATCATATTTCTGACATTTCTCTCACCAGGTTTCCTTTCTCCTCTTCCCTCCTGGGCTTTTTTTACCTTTAAGTGTTTTATCATATTGCTTTGAGTTTTTCCTTTTTGCTGTCTGTTGACCTGCTTGCCCTTTTTCCATCCTTCCTGAGATCTTACTTTGCCACCTCCCGAATGCTCAGTTTCTGCCCTCACAAAACATCAGTTTCCCCAGTTCCCATGTTCTGAATCTACTCATGTTCAAGGTCAATGCCTGAATAAGCCAACTGCTGTTTCCCGTCATGCCCATAATTTTCATAAGAATTTGGGGCTCCTTGTTCCTTCATTATTTTCTGACCCATCACTCCAGTCAGGTCCCTTCTGTTGTCTCACAGCTTGGAGAACAAAGTGAAAACAAAGTCAACCTTCTCTCTTGCCCCTCATTTAGCACATGTTTCTAGGCTGATGTTGCTTTGCTCATGTGGCCAAGCTCAGTGCTGATTAATGCTGTAAATGATCTTGTCTTCTGCTTCTGTAATTCCACATTCTTCTAAACTCTCAGAACACCACTGACCCCTTCCTGACTCCACTTTCCTCCCCTTCCCTTTTGTCTACTAAAGAGAGTTCTGCCCAAAGTTTCTGTCTTAACCTCACCGAGCTTCTCACTGGGACATTAGACTTCCCCAGTTTTCCTCATTTTATCATTTGCATGTTGACAACCCCAAACTATAATCTTAAACCCTATCTTTCCCACCTAACCACTTACTCAAATACCAAACTAGGTGCCCATAAATGCCTTAAATGAAGCATGTTTAAGGATGAATGCGTTCATGCCCACCTTATGCAAACTCAGACATGAGGCTTTCATCCTTCACTCTTGTTTATTCTTTAGACCCAAATCTCATGCAGTTCAGTCCCAAAATCTCATTAGAGTGCATCTTTTATTCCTCCAGCCACTGTTGAAGCACAGAAAGCATCCTCAGTTCCTGTCAGACTCCCTGTCTCTGATCTTGTCTCAGAGGACAGACTCAAAAATGCGCTCACTAGTTCTATGATCTGGGCAATTTACTTAACTTCTAAGTACTTCTCTTTATTCATCTATAATGTAAGGGTGATAGTAGTATCAATTTCTTCTGGTTTGTTGAGAGCACTATGAGTCAGTACATACAACATGTCAAGAGGAGAGACTGACAGGGTGACAGGCCTTCTAGCTGTTGCCAGTCATCACACCAAGCTGATGCTCCAGCCATGCTCCAGCCACAATTGTGTGTGGACAGCTCTTTGCACTCTGCTCTTCTTTTCCTCATGCTTTGGTTAACTGTACAGTGAGCAAAGGCTCTGTTAGCCAGAATAATGGCCTAAACATCCATTCTCTCTCCTCCCACAGCATCCCATTTTATAGCTGCAGAAGAGATTAATATATTGTATTGCAGCTCTGTGTTTCTGTGTTATCTTTTCTCCCATAAACTCAATGAGGAAAATGATCCGAACACATTTATCACTGTAGCTTTGAGTCCCTGTGTATTATTGGCTGCTTAATATGAATATGAAGGGGAAACAAAACTAGTAGACAATTACAATATCTTCATAAATGAAGATTTACATAATTAAGTCACACTATTGGATGTGACCAGATGACCATTCCTAGTGCTTGTTTAGGGGTCTTGTCTGATAGTTTCAATTTCCTCCAACAAGCAAGAGACAAGAAGTGGATCTTTCAGTATCCATTGTGTTAGCCAGGAAAGGAGTAGGACAATGGGAAGAATGAGGAGTTTAAGGTGGGTAGAAATATTAAATTGCATTTAGAAGAAAGAAGCCTGGTATTCTGCACACCATATTGGCTAAAGGTATCAGCAATGCACTGCATGTTTCAAAGTTCATGTAGTGGTTTGAATAGGAATGGCCCCCATGTGTTTGAATGCTTGGTTCATAGGGAGTGGTACTACTAGGAGGTGTGGTCTTGTTGGAGTAGGTGTGGCCTTGTTGGAGGAAGTGTGTCTCAGTCTGCTGCCTATGGATCAGGATGTAGAACTCTCAGCTTCTTCTCCAGCACTGTGTCTGCCTGCATGCTACCCATCATGATGATTATAGACTAAACCTCTAAATTGCCAGCTAGCCCAAATTTAGTGTTTTCCTTTATAAGAGTTGCCATGGTCATGGTGTCTCTTCAGAGCAATAAAATTCCTGTAGAATTGTGGCAATAAAAATAGCTCCAGTGGTACCTCTGCCATGAGGCTGGGAAGCTAAGGAAGCTAAGGAAGGGGCTGGATCTAGTCCTCAAAGCCATGGCTTTCATCCACTCCTTAAAGACTCATGTAGTCAGAAAAAGAGGGATATATAGTAAAAAGAGATTTAAAAAAAGACCTCTAAATGGTTTACAGTTTGTTAAAAATATATGTA
>LOEQ01002253.1:16809-30489 GCA_001685075.1 Bramus lutescens | reverse complement strand
TTGTTATTTCGGGGTATAAGCTAGCCGTGCGGGAGCTGGGCTGGATGAAAAGCAGGGCCCACTCCCCTATTCACTACACTCCTATACACAAATGGACTGAGAAAAAAAATCAGGGAAACAACACCTTTCACAATAGTTTCAAATAATATAAGCTACCTTGGAGTAACTCTAACCAAACAAGTCAAAGACTTGCATGATAAAACTTAGTCTTTGAAGAAAGAAATTGAAGACGATGTCGAAAGATGGAAAGATCTCCCATGCTCATGAATCAGTAGGATTAGCATAATAAAGATGGCCATCTGGCAATCTACATTGAATCTACAGAGTCAATGCAATCCCATCAAAATTATAACACAATTCTTTACAGATCTTGAAAGGACAATTCTCGGTCTCATATGAAAACACACACACACACACACACACACACACACACACACCCAGGATAGTTAAAACAATCCTGAACATTACAATCTGAACTCAAAAAGAGTTAGGCAGCATGCATAGGGCCTGCATGGGTCTGCACCAGATGGGGTCCTAGAGCTCCCAGAGCTGGAAGAAGTGGACACATGCCCCATTCCTAATTGAGAAGCAATCTCCAGTTGGTAACCACTTGAAAATGAAAATTTAGTTTTCTTCAAGGGAGTCTCAGTGGGGAAACAGACTACTCTTAAGAATGGGCTATATGTTCAACAGCAGGTGGCCAATGGAAAGTGAACTCAATGGTATCTTTGGAGGTTTCTTGTCTTATGTTCTTATGTTGTGTCAGGCAGGGATTTTCTCTTCTTCCTTGTTTTTAGGTTTCTCTCTCTCTCTCTCTCTCTCTCTCTCTCTCTCTCTCATACACACTTACCCTACAGGTCTTTCATATATGTGTGTGTGTGTGTGTGTGTGTGTCTAATGACTTCTAGTTTAGTGTTTTATGGGATTCCTGAATGTGCAAATGAGTTGGTCTACATGTCTGTATCTATTTCTTATGTGTCTGTATTTATTTCTTGTGCCTTTTTTGGGCTCTCTTTCTTCTATTTGTTTAATTCTGATGTGTTAATTTTTGTTTTATCTTATTACATTTTACTTTATTATTATCCATTAGAAGTCTTTGTGTTTTATAATGAGAGACAGAAATCGTGTGTAACCAGGTAGGAGGGGAGATGGGGAGGAACTGGGAGGAGTAGAGGGAGGGGAAGCTGTAATAAGGATGTAGTATGTAAAAAAAAATTCAATAAGAGGAAAAAGTTGGCAATGTCAACACCAAGAAACAAATGTCAAATTTCTACCCCCTCGTTCACATCTCATGACTTAATCATATCTTAAAGTATTTAATTAGTGGTAATAGCTTTAACTTCTTTATTTCTGCCCAAAACACTTTTAAATTTCTTGAGTAAGTGAGTCATAGTCATAGTTCAAAATAAGAAGCACAAAAGTGTAAATAACAGAATGATTTGTACTGACCTCTGACCCTAGCCAAGTTTCTCCTCTTATAAACTGAATTTAAAAAACTCTTTGGGTGTTCTTTCAGAAACACATTGTACTTATTTAGGCAAAAGGCATTATACATTTTGGTAAGGACATTTTATAAAGAGGATTTTTTTCAACAGAATAATGGGATAGTTAAAATAAGAATGTGGGACACTTTATTACCAAGGTGATTCAGCAAAACAGTAGTGATTTGGATTTCTCCTAGGGACCGTGAAGAATGTTTCCTCGCTTTCATCAGAGAAGCAAACACCTTTTTGTTGGATATGGCAATCAATACCCATAATTGGTCCACACATAGAGAACAAGGGACTGCGGCTTGCTCAGTTCTCCGTGGGGGCATTGGTATCACATCCCTTCCACTGGAGGTTCAAAGATCATTGCAGAACTTGGGTGAAAAGATTGTAAGAGCCAGAGGCAGCGTAGACTGCAGGGAAACAGTATTTGTTTGCCATGACAGTGACATTGCACACATGAACTCACACTGGCTGAGACTGTACGCATGAGACCTGCACACGATGAAGCCAGTGAAAATCCAGAATGGATGGAGGAGGAGCTCAGGAAATCCGTTTCCTCCTTGAGGAGCTATTAATGATTTCTTGGGGAGGGAGAGTCAGCTTTCTTCAGAAAAGTGCTCCCTGAGAGTCTACCTATGCTCCAGCCATGGTCCCATAAACATGTACATCCAGGCATCACTAAATAGATTCAGTGAGTTAACAAAAAAGCACATGAAGTTGGGAGGAGAAAGTGGTGGGTTGGTATGGGAAAGTAAGTAAAAGGGAGGCAAAAGGGTGGATTTGATTAAAACACAGTATCTGCACCTATGACATTCTCAAACAATAAAATTATTAAAAATTGGCTCATGTGAGACAGAGTGAATGTGATAGGACTGAACATAATTTTTCTGTTTTTCTTTTTTTCAGTTTTTAGCTGAATTACCCTGATATATCAGTTAAAACCTGTAGTTTCTCTATACTCTTTCATTTATGATAATACAAGGAAGAAAAACATCTATAGTGAATGGCAAAAGTTAAGTTAAAATGGGTGAACAGCTGTTAAAACCTATACTGCAACAAATGCTACCTAGAAAGCAAGAAAAATTATCCCATGGACAGGGCAATTCTTACATTTCCCATGCACGTGAAGTTGATTATCTACTACCTCTTATTGAGAACTTTAAGAACCCAAAGTCATCTTTAAAAAGAGGAGCAGAGAGTAATGACCGACGACAAAATTTAAATTGGTGAATTACTGATTACATTTCTACTTTACCATGGCAATGTGACAGAGTTCAGATAAAACGTGTGGTTTAAAAATAGTTACTTAGTGCATGCAATCAGTGGAGGTGGTGTGAGGGGTAGGGCAGACCTCGAGCACAGCGGATCCAACGGCACAGGCCAGGGGGCTTCCTCCAAATGTGTTGAAGTGATGCATGCATTTAGTCAAAGATTTAGCAATTTCTAAGGGCAGAAAATAGAAGAGGTTAAAGTGACACATTCGTACCCATCGTATCTCATCACAATATTGGCATTACACCCACTTTCTTTTATCTTTTATTAATTATGTATACAACATCTGCCTACATGTATCCTTGAAGGCCAGAAGAGGGCACCAGATCTTATTACAGATGCTTGCGAGCCACCATGTGGTTGCTGGGAATTGAACTCAGGACCTCTGGAAGAACAGTAAGTGCTCTTCTCTCAGCCCCATAAACTACACATTCTTTTTCTTTCCTCTTGGTTTTTTGAGACAGGGTTTCTCTGTAGCATTGGAACCTGTCCTGGCACTCGCCCTGTAGACCAGGTTGGCCTCGAACTCACAGAGATCCACCTGCCTCTGCCTCTTGAGTGCTAGGATTAAAGGCGTGCACCACCACTGCCCAGCATGTTCACTTTCTTCTTGTAAATGACATCCATTTATTTCCTTCTTTACTCATCTAACAGTGATAGACTGGACTGTGTCCCCTTAAAACCCATAAGTTTAAATTAGGACCAAGTGTGACTATGTTTGGAGGCAGAGTCTTTAAAAGGGCCTTTAGGATTAAATGTATCACAAAGCTGGGGCCCAAATCCCACAGGACAATGTCCTTATAACAATGAGAGATTCTAGAGTGCTCCTATTCTTTCTTCTGTGGGCATACATAGGGAAGGTCGTTTAGAGAAACAACGAGAAGGGGGCCATCTGCAAGGCCAGAAGAGAATCTAGGCACAATTCAACTCTGCCAGCATTTTGATCTTGCCTGCCTTCTTATCTGTGGGAAGATAAGCTTCTGTTGTTCCAGCCACTTGAGCCATGGTATCTTACTCAGCCAGAGGTCACTAATATGTGGAAAAGGAGACAGCTTATTTTTTTAATGAGAAGGTGACAACAAAATCTTTAATGTGTCACGTGAGTTAGGAAGCATCTGAAAACTTGACATGCAGGACTTTACAGAAACTTTCCAATTAACCACATCTCTTATTTCTACTCGTGAGACTTAGAGGGAGGTGCTGAGGAGATGATCTTATATGAGGAATTCAGTAGCATAGTTCTGCATTCTGTCAAGGGCAGTTCATCACACTTCGCTTTCCACAACCATACATTTTTGGTTTTAAATTAATGTAATGGTTATACAATGTAATGAGTTTAATTTTTGCATGGCTATGTATAGCTATGTTTCTTGTGCTTTTGCTTATTCTATGAAAACAGATACCACAAGATTTTAGTTACTTAATGACTCAGAAATGTGCTGACTATTGGGAGAAAATATGTATAAAATAATTTTCAACAATCAGTGGTTCACAAGAAATAAAATCTGTCAAAGTCTCACTGCAATAGAGAATCAAATTTTCACTTCTATTTCATAGAGCAGTTGTTTTCAACTTTCCTAATGCTGTGGCCCTTTAGTACAGTTCATTTTGTGGTGATCCCCAAACATAAAATTATTTCATTGCTACTTCATAACTGTAATGTTGTTACTGTTATGAATCCTAATGTAAGCATCTGAGATGCAGGATATCTGATACATGACCCCAAAAGGGCTGTGACCCACAAGCTGTGACCCACAAGCTGTCATAGAGTGTTCTGCATAAATGAGATTTTATTTTATTTGGCTGTGTGGCTGATAGGACACTGATAGAGAAATCTGGACCTCGAATGCATAGTTAAAGGCATTGGAAGACTATGTGACCATGGAAGATTCTCTTTCAAGGAAAGATTCTTTTGGAAGTTTCAGTGTTTTGTTTTGTAACCCACGTCCCTGATCCTCTTCAGTATGGTAGAACTCTGCCTCCAACTACTATGATGGAAGAGGTCTTTTCCCCAGCAAGGAGGGGATGACTGATTCTCTTCCAGCTGCCCCCTGGCCTGGCGCCTTCCTCTTTCATTTGCTTGGACAACACATCATGTGGCTCCCATCACTGCCTCTAGCCTATACACATCTAGTGCTTTATACCATTGCCAGTGCAGGAGGCCCCGGAGGCAAGTGTGGACATGCTGGACATTGTACCTGGAGTGGTCACAACTGCAGCCATGGGGAAGCCATTCCCAATCCCTTTAGCCATGGTGACAATATCAGGCAGTATATCATGGGTTTGGAAGCCCCAGAAGTGAGATCCCAGCCTTCCAAATCCTGTCTGCACCTGGAAATAGATGAAAAATAATCAGAAAATTTCCAGGCTCTGTTCTATTCCCTTCCTTACCTCCTTCCCATCTCTCCTTAGCCTTCTCAATCCTTGCAATCTTATAGACAAAACCCTCGATCCATGTCTGAGGTTTGATGCATCCAAAATCATTCCTAACTTCTTGAGACTTTGGAAATATTCTTTGTCTTTTGAATGGCTGTTAATTAACTTATCAAAGAGAAATAATCCTATCAGCCTACCTAGCACAGCACAGGACTGCTGGAGAGTTATATAAATAACACATGCAAAAGGCGTCAGGATGCGTAAGCATCCTTAATAAGTTTCTCCTGTGCATAAGACAGAGAAACGAGGAGAAACTGGTTCCCCTGGAGGAAGCAAGAGTAACTATCTATCCAATAGGACTGGATGCATATCACCCAAGGAGAAAACGCTGTATTTCTATCTTCCTGCATTATGAGGATGACGCTGCTGAGCCAGTGAGTTCAGAGCGTAACTGCCTTAATCTAGACCCAGCTATACATTGAAAGTTGATCATAGTTTTTGTTCACACTGTCCCTACTCTCAATGACTTATATTTCAAAATCCACTTTCTTCAGCCTAGGTCCCAGTAGGCTCTATTCAAAGCATTCTAGGCATGTGGCTACCAGAGAGTCTCTCAACAGATTCTTATTACTAATGTATATGTCATGACAGCCCTGCCTGAGCTAGATTCTTACTGTCTGTAGAAGGAACGAAACCATGACAGAAAGATGTCATGAACATCTCCAGATCAGAGCCTTTCTTGATTTCTGTCTGCCTCTGTTTCTATGTCTGCCCGTCTGTCTCTCCACTTGGCAAGGTGGGACGGACACAGGAAGCCTGGTGTCAAATGCATCAAAGACTAAGTTTTTGTATTCCAGACCTCCTTTCTTCTCTTTTACCCCTATTACAGGTTGCTGCAACAGGTTGGTTGTTCTTAGGTGACAGTGACCAATGCAGGAGAAGACATGAGATGTGGGAGTCTGATAGACCCGATCTGCAACCCCAAGTCTTCACTTCCTAGTTACGGGCCACTGGATAAGCTGATTAACTGGCCCAAATAATAATATAGACATTCCATGTAATTTGTCCTTTGGCCTATATTCTTCCTCCTTTCCATCTATCTTAAATGGCATAAAATGGCACACACAAATGGTGAAACAGATGATTGGTTGGAATATACACAAAACCATGCAGAATAAAGCATAACCATTCACATGAGTTTCATAGGGTTGGATGCATGGTAAGACAGATGGATCCTTCTGCTGTGCGTAAATCCTGGTGTCTCCAGGGATGGGAGTACACGGTAGGGAGCAGGACAGCTGAAGCTGTGGTAGCGGGGTACTGGGACAGTGGATCCACGCCCTCTGTCTGTTATTATCCTGTTACTAATTAACATCCCAGTCTCTCTCAAATTTGTCCACTGTTATGTTCTTGAAAGTCATGAAATTGGGGGTGGTGGGGAGAAAAACAAGAGACGGCCGTGAAATCACGTCTCTTGGAAATTCTAAAGTTCTGATTTTCTTTGAATTCAGCCTACCTTCCTTCTAATTAGTCTGATTGTGAACGCTTCGCTGTGTGTGAATTCCAAGGCCAAGGTTTATCATCTTTCCCGAGACAGCTAATTTCGTACTGATTGAATGTGGTTTTCCTTTCTTTTCTTCTGTTAATAGTTGATTACCTCCCTCTTGATGGGACCTTGACGAGTCCACTAGAACCAGGAAGGGAGGAGGAGCAGAGCAGGAAGTCCTTGTTCAAGCTGCTACTGCACAACCTTGGCAGTGGTACACTCTGAACCCGACAGGGACCTGGCCACACAAGTGGCACTGGCACTTGCAAGATTTCTGCCTACAGGGCAACCCAGCATGAACTGTGAGGAAATTTTAGTCAAGGAAAACAACCAATAAAGGCAAGTGAGATTGGCATAAATAGGAGTCACACAGGTTTCCCATTTGTCCATAGTGGCTCAAGCCACCTGTTTGTGCTTGCATGCTGGGCTCCAGTGATGAGGTGGGGGAGGGCTTCTGTGCCTTAGGTACCACCCTCTGGTCCTTAAAAAATCTCTAGAGCTATGCTAAGCAGATAAAATGCTGGTTTATCTAATCAACTGCAATCCAAGGTATAATTCTAAAGATACAAGCTGGAGCCCACAATACTGGTGAGCATTAGTTCCTTCAAAGTAGGGGCTACCATGTACCTATTTTAGCTGGGCTGCCTCCACTCTGGCACTTTACAAGTCTGTGCAATCTAAGTCTGCATGTCTGAAGTGGTAGCAACCTTCTCATGTAGAGGCTGAATTATTCATTACTTTTAAAAAACAATCTAGTTGGCATTGCTTTGGTATTAAGATGAACGCTAAGACTATGAGATTAAATATCTTTTACGGCTTGTCAGGAGTCTGGCAACAATTCACAGAACAAGGAATAGTAATAATGGCGAGAATTAAAGCACACCCTATAACAGTATCATCACCTATGCCCGATAGCAACGATTTAAATCGAAACCAGTATGGATGCTTAAATTCCATTATATTTGTTACTCTAACTAACTTTCTAACAAACAAACAGAGGCTTCTTTAGTTTATGGCCACACTTCAGAGTCCATGGACTTGCTTTCTGCCTGAAATACCAAAGAGCGTTTGAAGAGGTCCCCCGTTCTGCATCTGGCCTGTTCCTACCGCAGCAAGTTGGTCCCTGGCTGGCATAGCCACTCACTTCATCGGCAAGGCACACACCTCCCCTCTCTCGAACCAAGGCAAAAGCTTCCTTCAGAAACTCCTTCGGGTACTGGACAACACCATTCACACCCTGCAAAAGATTATATCAGGAAGACTTGAGTGTCAACAGGAGCCGTGGCTCAGCCCCAAGGACGTCAATGAATGAACAGTGGGTAGAACTGTTCCAAATGGGGTTTCGTACCATGCCTTCAGGGGAAAAGCTGTGACCCTATTCTTTCCTGAGCTCAGAAATAAGGAGGCTTGATGAGTTAAAGATGGGTTCCCTGAACAGCTTGTGTTAAATAGTTAACCATCAAAGGTGTCTTCTTTTCCTGGGGACTTTAGGGACTCAATGGCTTCACCTATTTATCTGTCCACTTGTTCCATGCGGGAATGAAAACGATGTATTTTTTTGAAGGTAAACTGAAAACTAGTTTGTTTGTTTTGCTTTTTTAAAAGGAAGATCAAAAGAATGAATTGAGCTTGGAGAGAAATACATAAATGGACGCTTAATTAATTTGGAGTCAGAACTGTGATAATGGAAAATTCAGAGAGATACTAGGTTTGTATACCCACTTGAATTGGCTCTGCAAAAAATCCAGCAATTGACTTGGCCACAGAAGTGTTCAGAGTTTCTTTGAATTGTTCAATATACTGTTCTTTAGCTTGGCAGGAGCCTGCAGTAAACACATGGACAAATCACAGCCTGTGATGTGAGAACGGCATCCAGAAAACACAGAGCAGTAAGAACTGCTAGCTGGAGTTGCTTAGACTACCGTGAGCTGGGATCCACGGGAATTTATCTATGCAGTGGGGGGACATTCTGCAGGAATGACTCTATGAGGACAGCCATAAAGGTCTGAAATAGACAACTTCAGTAATTTCATCTGTGGCAGGAACACACCAAAGTATCAAGTCTAGTATAGAGAATCATTTTACGTAAGGACCATCCTCTTAGATGGGTAGGGTCTGACTCAAGTGTTATTGCAGTGGCTTAATGTATTCAACTTCAACCGTACTGTTGATTGTCCCTTGTTCTCATACATGCTTTTAAACTGCAAAGTGCTTTGGCATTCAGTCAGTAAGTATGCTTATAGAACCATGAGAATTCAGTCTAAAGAAGGATGTGTTAAAGACAGATAAGTTTTTTTTTCCATGGTAGCTCTTGACTCGAGATTCGGTGTCTCTTATTTATAGGCCTTTCTTCCTTAACTGAGGGCACATTCAGTTTTGGAATCTGTGGCTTTGTCAAGTGTATGGTACACCATGGGTCAGTTTCTAAAGTATTGGGGAAAATAAGCGGTAAAAATTGTAATAGGTTTGTGATATACTGAGCAATTTTACTTGAAATTCCTCTCTGGCTAGGGAATGAGCTGTTGTTGAGGGGATGCCTTTAATATGTTAACCCCTTTGTTTCCCAGGTTGAACTGAGTTTTAAATGTCAGCAATTATTTATTGCTAGAAGACACACTTGTTTTTAAAAGCTCCTCAGTCATTTTGTTGAGTTTCTTAAGTACTATGCATATTTTCAAATTTGTATTCACCATTTAATTTTCTTTAAATTTACTGAACATACACATTCCATTGTCTGATAATTCTATTGCCTGGAGTTCTTGTGGTCTTTTTCTAGAATTTGGAGTTGTGTTTCCTTGTATGTTCGTTTTGACAATGGATGGCTTGTTTTCCTTGATATTTGTATTTTTTGAAGCTTAAAAGGGGGTGGGCTCATCAGAGTACCTCTCCACTTGTGGCTTCCAGGAGCACACAGCATTCCTGCCTTTAAATCAGCAGGCATAGTCGAGCTCAGAATGCAAAGCCTCATGCTGGGCAGCTTGTAGCTGAGATTTTCAGTGAGAGAATCCTTGCAGAGCTTGTCACCTTGATGTCCTGCTGGTGTCTTTATTTCTAGTAGGCCCCTGGAGGAGCGTGTGGCCTCTTGAGACACCAGCTCTGTGACTGGGGCAATTTTCATGTTATATCTTATTTTGTGGATGTGCCCCAGATCTTTTCTTTTCGCCCCTGCCCTCTGTGAAACCTTAAAACTGAAGCTCAGTGTCCTCCTGTTTGTCAAGAACCCTCAGGAGAAAACTTACTATAGTTCCCAATCACCTATTTGCATTTCTAAGAAAGCCACCCCCGTTTTCATTTTTAAGGAAGTCCTAATTTAAGTATTTAAAACATCTGTAAATATTTTAGAAGTAGTGGTTTTGGTAAGGAAAATTGAAGCCTATCATTTCAATTTAGTAGTTATTATTACAGGAGAAGTAGATGAGGATTTTGTATTATCTATCTCTATCTATCTATCCATCTATCCATCTATCTATCTATCTATCTATCTATCTATCTATCTATCTACCTACTTACCTACCTATCTATTGTTTTTTTTTGAGACAGGGTTTCTTCATATAACAGCCCTGGCTGTCCTTGAACTTTTTTCGTAGACTAGGCTGGCTTCAAACTCATGGATAACCTGCCTCTGCCTCCCAAGTGCTGGGTTTAAAGCTGTGTAACACCACATCTAGCGAAAAACTATTTTACTTTTTTTTTTAAAGTTTATTTATTTATACAAGAGTTTTACCTGCATGTTTGTGTATCACATTGGAAACTGCTGCCCACAGAGGTCAGAAGATGGCATCAGATGGAAGTTACAGACAGTTGTGAGTCACCATGTGGGTGCTGGAAATTGAACCCAGGTCCTCTGGAAAAGCAGTCTGTGGTCTTAACCACCGAGCCATCTCTCCATTCCCTACAACCCCATTGTGACCTGTAGGACACTTTTGCCTAATAATATCTATAGAAAGTGTTATTCAAATGGCAACATTTATTATTTACAATTTATGTTTCACTGTTTTTCACAGTTAAACATTTTCATAGAGAAGAACAAGGTCTCTAAACACAGGGTTTTGCTTTCTCCACACAGAATTTGAAGTTGGTGCCTATGTGTTCCGGGTTTCTTTCTTTGCCAAAATATAAGAAAAAAATAATTTGATTTTCTTATGTCTCTTTGTCACACCTACTATTAGTTGAATTCTAGGTGTGCTTTTGTTAGTAGAATGATTATTTCTGGGTTTATGTTTAGAAGTATTTAAAAGTGACATACTTGAGTTTAATTTAATTTTTCCACAAACAGGAAAGAGTCTGCTGTAGTTAAGTTCGGAAAAAGTGTTTGAAAGCTTTTACCCGAGTTAATCTACCATTACAAGATCTTCAGGTTCTCTTGTTCTTTTGCATTACTGTTTGCTCCAGTGAGAGTGCCTTTCACATTTTATGCATGAGTTTTAGTTGTTTTGAGATGGAGCTAACCTGAGATATCTGCCTTGTTAAGCCTGCAGCAGTTGTCTATCCATGCCAAATGTCTCAGAAGTTACAGGTTTATATTCTTGCCCTGCTTCAAGATGCTAGAAATGTCCTTGGTGGTGGTTATAGATGCATCCCTAGCTGTTAGCCTCAATACACAGAGAAACAAGCATAAACTCCTGTGAGAGGAAGAATAGAAAGAGACAGAACATCCTTCTGGGAGTTTACTAAAGCTCCAGAAGCCACCATCTGTGTACCACCCCTGGATACAGGAACTCTCCAGGAAGGAGGAAAGCGAGATGAGCTGTATCTACATGTGACTGAACTTTAAGAATGTTTATCTGCATTCATAGTATGGTTCTCAGCAGTCCACAGCATCTCTGAATGTAGCCCTAAGTCTATGCCGGCAGAAGGGATCAAGAGGAAGATGTGGATGGAGTGGGAGGCCTCTGCCCATCTCATGTGAAAGTACCTGGGGTCTGTGTGGGGAGACAACTGTCTTCCCATCATTTGCTTAGAGGCATGCATGCGGCCTGTCTCCTGAAGACAAGAGAAACCTTTAACAGCTATAAAAGAAAACTAAACCTAAATGTGTTTATACTACAGTCTACTAAAGCATAAGGAAAATATCATGGTTTGAGAATGCATGGGACATTGAGGAAAATTTTATTGACAAAGATACCTCATATCTTTAGAGTGAAATTTTCTATTTTCATTAGCAAAGGAAGAGACAGAGTCTTAGATGACTCTAGAAGATATATAAAACATGAGTAAAAGGCCTGGTTTCTGGGTTTAGCAAGTTCTTTTGTAACTAAGAATACCAGAACAGAATAAAATCAACTTTAAGTGGTTAAGTTAGGTTAAATCACGTCAAAGGAAGAATTTACTTGAGTTTATTCTACACATCTGATATTTACCCGCACCTATCCATATGTTTGGTGAGAAATAAGACCATCTATTATGTTTTCTCCATTTCAGATGTTTCGCTTTGGCTCATTCCTGTAACTTCAGGTCAGGCCTCCTATGGAGGGAGATAGGGTACATTGATGTCTCCATGGCAACATCAAGAGGATGCGAATCCTCTGGTGGATATCATAACAGAGTTATTACTCTAAAGTCTATTCCAGTTGGTGTTACAGAAAGAGCTAAGAAGAATGAGAAACCAAGAAAGGACAATATTGTTAAGGAAAAAAGAAGTGTTTCTTTCACAAAAGAAAGAACGGCATAATCTGTGCCAGCTTCGGGACACTGCAAGGGTGATAAGAGAAAAAGTCTGTCATGGGGTGTGCCTGGAAATCTGGAAAATGAGTCTCTGGAGAATAAACAATTCAGAAGGCAGATAGGAGGTTATGACATCTACCAAAGAAAAATAGCAAACTGACCTAAGATGGGATTTGATGAAATAATTATGAGATGAAAATATCCATACTATGGTTGTATGCATCCAGGGAGAAAACTCTAGGAGCAACTGCATGCTTGAATCATCTGCATTAAAATTACTTGACATGGACATGATGGACTGAGTACAATGGCTGGACATAAAGACACTACAGTCCACTTCAGTATCTTATTGAAAAGCATGGTGTCACTCTTGGGCAGATACCCAAAAGATGCTCAATCATACTACAAGGACATTTGTTCGACTATGTTCATAGTGGCATTATTTGTAATAGTCAGAACCAGGAAACAACCTAGTTGCCTCTCAACCAAATAATGGATAAAGAAAATGTGGCACATTTACACATTAGAGTTCTACTCAGTGGTAAAAAAAAATGATATTTTGAAATTTGCATACAAACGGATGGAACTAGGAAAAACTATACCTAACCCAGAAATATAAACATGGTATTTGCTCACTCATAAGTGATCATTGATACTAGCTGTAAAGCAAAGGATATTGAGCCTATAGTTCACGATCCTATAGAAACTAAGTAACAAGGTGAACACTAAGAAAAACATATATAGATCCACCTGGAAAAAGGAAAGAGACAAGATTGCCTGACAAAATTTGGAGCATGGGGGTGGGGGGAGTAGGGAGGGTGGAAGGTGAAGAAGAAGAGAGAAGGGGAAGGGGGAGGAGAACTTGAGGGAACAGGATAGTCGAGATGGAGGAAGGACAGAGATGAGAGCAAGGAGGGAGATATTTTGATTGAGGGAGCCATGATGGGGTTAGCAAGAAACCTGGCAATAGAGAAATTCACAGGAATCTGTAAGGATGACCCCAGCTAAGACCCTAGGCAACAGAGGAGAGGGAGCCTGATCCTGACTTGTCCTCCAGTCATACTGATGAATACTTTAAATATCACCATAGAACCTTTATCCGGCAAATGATGGAAACAGGCAGAGACCCGCAGCAAAGCACAAGGCTGGGCTCCCAAAGTCCAATTGAAGAGTGGGAGGAATGAGAATATGAGCAAAGAGGTCCAGACCATGGTGGAGACATGCACTGAAACAGTCTACCTGAGCTAATGGAAGCTCACCAACTCCAGCAGGACTGGTTGAAAGAACAAGCATAGGACCAAACTAGTCCCTCTGAATGTGGGTGACAGTTGT
>LOEQ01002253.1:0-15673 GCA_001685075.1 Bramus lutescens | reverse complement strand
TATCTATCTATCTATCTATCTATCTATCTATCTATCTATCTATCTATTATATCTTACACTATCATGTATTCTCCAGATGACACTTAAGAGAGATTATCATGCTGTTCATATGTTTTCAATATGGTCTAGGCCAGTGGCCCTCAACTTCCTTCATGCTGTGACCCTTTAATACAGCTCTTCATGTTGAATTGACCCCCAAACATAAAATTAATTTGTTGCTACCGTAATTTTGCTACTGTTATGAAACATAATGTAAATTTCTCATACGCAGGATATATTATATGTAACCCCTAGAGGTGTCACAACCCACAGGCTGAGAACCACTGGTCTTAGGGGAAGGCCTCTATGAGAGAATGCAGAGAAGATGGACAGAGGGAAGGATGCAGAGACAGGAGGGAAGGAAGTGACCAGCTCTGAGTGCTTCTAGACTTTGCTGGTGGCTCTGCAGAGTGGAGAGCCTGAGAACTCTGAGATGCACAAGGCCAACTTTAGTTCTTGATGCCACAATATGTGATATACATTTATAATCCCAAGGAAATTGAAACTGCTATTAAATACTTTCCTCTAAAAAGATTTGCATATTCCTGATCTCACGAAGTGGTGTGATGGGAACAAGGCCTGTGCTATTTATTACTATTGTTATTAATTTTATAAACAAGAAAACTGAAGTCTAAGATGGAGTGGAGTCTGTGTCTCTTGACTCCACGCATGTCCTCAAGCATGGAAAAGAAGAAGGAAAGAAATGATTTTTCAGCTTGAGCTCAACTTGCTGGCATACTCGTCTGAATGAGGGTGCTCCCAGGGATTGAAAACACTAGTGTTCTGAAGCTAGGGTCTGAAGACTTGAGGTTCAGCCCTACTTTTCCTACTTCCTGAATGTGAACTTTGGCTTATCTTCCTTAAAACTGAGAGTCTGAATTGAGGTTAAAACCTTCAGTGTGTTTTTAGGTTCTGTGACCGTGACATTTTGTCTTGTTCCAATGTCCAATCTTTTGCTCTCCATTTCATTATTATCTTGTATGAATTTTAAGGTGAGTGTTTTTTTTTTTTCAATTCAAAGCTCAGTTTTTATGGTTTCCATTTTTCCGTCTTCCTCTCAACCCAGTGACTCATCCAAGTCTATTAACTAGCTTTTGGCTGGAGTGCTTGTCCTTCCTCTAGAGCTCCCGAGGAGCAGCTGCTCCAAAGGTTCTGTACTGATGATAAATCTGACCAGAAAACGGCCAACAGTGTTTCCATTCCTCTTCTCTTTCATGCTATGAATTAAGATAAAAATGGGATTGATAAATAGAACTTCTCCTGGCGAGAATGACTAAATCTTGCACAAGAGACACAAGTGTCAGTGGCATCCACGAATGACCCTGTGTCCAACAGATGTTGTTTGGCTGCCATTTGGGGGTCCCTTGAGAATTGTTGACTGGTGTTCTGTGATTTGCAGATGTCTCCTTTCCATTTCCCCTCTCCCACTGGGAACTGATGAAGGATCACATTCACTTCATAGGGCCATTTAATTGTCAGGTAACATGCTGTTTCTCGGCTTACATCTGAGAGCATGAGAAGCTGCCCCCACACGGGGTCAGAGGGCAGCTGGGACTGTTCACAGCAAGAGTGGGCATGTGAAGCGCTGAGTCACTGAGGGGGTCACTTAGTATTTTCTCGTTTTGTTTCTTTCAACTTTTCCCTTTCCCAATTTCCCGAATTTGCTTGTTTTCCCCTTCTGCAAATCCCTCACCCCACCCAGCGTTCAGCTCTACCCTCCCTCCCTGTCCATTCAGACCTGGAGCACAGCTGCATTTCCTAACTGTTTGCACTGGGGAATCTCGGCAGTAGCTTCCTCCCCAAGGGCCACGGAAAACATCTGGGCACATTGTCTGCAAGTCACAAAAGAAGGATTTTAGCAAAACACTCACAAAATAGCCAATTTGAAGACTGTGTAGTGGCAGCTAAGGCAAGTGGGATTCTTAATTTGGTATTGAGAGTCTTTCTTCATTCCTTTCTCGTTAACGATAAAAATGTAATCTTTTTTTGAAGAGACATTTTTCTTAGAAATTACTTATGTGACCACTATTTAAAGAAAATTAATTTTGATGTTAGTTCAGAAGCAACTTTTTCAAAAGGTTAGCGGATGAGGGTTTAATAAAGAATGAAGATAATTGGGTATCTGGTTCTGATGCTGAAAAAGATGGGTGTGGCCTGTGAGGACGGAAAGCAAGGACAGGGATGACGTGATAGAAACTTTGTGTTATGGTTTTGACTCTTTAAGAGGCAAGCCACGCCCACTCCCAGTGACCCTGCCTGCCTCCCCACCATCTTAAATCTCTCTCTCTCCCCTCTCTCTTGGTACGCGTGTCTCTCCTCTCTTACCTCTCCCCCTTCTCCTTCTCCTCCTTTAAGTAATAAGTATCCAATTATATTCCATACAATGTGTCTGCCCACGTGTCTCCCACCCACGCGCCCGCGGCCGCTTCTGGGACTCTGCACCTTTGGGGACTTACTGTGCCGCTGCACCAGCCCACCCCGCTGCAAGCGAAACCGGCCAGGGCTCACGGCTGCTCTGACAGATTTTTAAACATCATTACTTTGTGTGTGCAAGTTTCTAAGATGCTTAAGTCTCTAGATTGTACATAATGAGCAAAATAAAATGTAAAGTTCTATTGTTAACTATTACTCAGACTCTAAGGGCATTTCTAAGAGATGTTTTCTTCAATTGGCCTTTGGGTTTTTTTTTTTTTAAGTCAAATTGAGATCTTGGCTAATGTCATGCTTTATATTAGTTTCTAATTCCGATGTCAGTAAGAAAGGATCAATTATCCAGTGATCCCAGCAGTTTATAGTGAAACAAGACGAAAGACTCAGAACTTACTGATCGGCAGCCCATCCCACTGGGGAAATCCACCTTGTAGTTCCCTACGTTTGTCAAGCCGAGGGTATAGGGACTGCATCCGTGATAGGCTCCTCTGAGGGGAGAAATGGGAGAATGAGGTCAAGTTTATTTCTCTTTGATCGTTTACTTGTTTCAAAAGAAAAAAAATACGAAAGACATGGGAGGAACTAGAACAATGCAAACATTCAAATCTGACACCTTTTAAGACTCCATCGAAATTTATGGTACGTGGATGCATTTATTGATGTTTTCCACTGGTCTCACAGATCTGAAACTGTGAAAATGATTTTGGAGACTGACAAGGACTCTTAATTTTGAATCTGTCACTCTAAAATAATGAGAGTGATCTTTTTTTTTAAAGCAGTACTGCAGAGATCACATGTTCAATCCATACTAATCTTCAAAGCACCATAGGAAGACAAATATTTATTCCTGTGATGAAACTGTCGCTCAATATCACTGGGGAGTGCTGTCCTCTTTATGTGGCTGCTGTGACCTTATTCAGCATATTGGAAACAGTTTCGGTTTCCTTCGAACCCAAAACACCCATTCTTAGCATAAAGTCATCCTATGTTCAGAAGATTTCTAAATCAAAATCATCCTTCAAGGAGCTCCAAATTTTATTTTCAAGAGTGATCATGAGAAAGGAGGCAGAGTAGACCAAATTTCGCTTCAAATAGATCAATATTTGTCTTGGGTGTGTGTTCCGGGAGGTTATTTTGCTAAAACACACTCACACTGTGTTATTGCCATATTTATTTAACAGCAAATGTTTCTTTAGGCTTATAAAATACATGTGTGCTTCATATGGAATCTGTAATATTGTGCTATGACAAAAATAGTTGAATTTAGACAAAAATCATCCTAAAATGGATTTAATACAGGACTAACTTCTTCATTCCTTATTTTTTACTGTTACTCATATCTTTTATATAAATTTTATAAGACTCCATAAATGTGCCAAGGCTGCAAACTAGGAACATACTTTTCTGTTATTTTAAATGATAACATATTCATCAAGAGTTTATAAGGCAAATTTAGTTGGAATTATCTAGTCATCAGATTAACTGGACATTGGAAGAATACTGGGAAAACTGTCCTCTTCTGTGCTACAATTTAAAGATGCACATTTAGTGTTGAGATAAGTCAGTGTTGCTGGGATGCGATACAATGTGGTTACCTGAAAGAAATGATGTCTGTGTGATTTGAGTATGCTCTGGCCATCAGCATGGCCAGGTCATTGGCTTCTGATCCACTGTTCACCAAGAAAATGACCTGATGGGGAAAGACACATGACTTAGTACTTTTAGGTTCCCTTTAGGTCAGCTTCTGTTTCTGATCACTTCTCCCTTTTAACTACTACATAAATCCTGCAGTTCTTTGAACAGCTGTTGAGTGCTAATAAAACTGGCTAAGAGGTTGACTCATTTGTGAAAAGCTGTGCTTTTATTAGCTTTAATTGATGAGCTACAAAATGGGAAGGTGGGAAGACTTTCTGAGAGGCTCACAGTGGTTAGGGCAGACAATATCCATGAATGAGATCTTTTGGTTCCTGCACCTAGCCCATTCCTCTTAATTCTGAAGGCGTGGAATGAGGCAGAGCCACAACCTGGCAACCCCAAGGGTTTATCCCAGTATGCTGCTGCTGTGTGACTGTGGAAACAAAATGCAGCTCGGTCTGAGCAAAACAAGGGGAAGAACTGAAGAGGTCCCGCTCCTCCAGGCAGGAACGAGGAGGCGTGCATTCACGGCTTCTCCAGCTGCCCATTTGTGCTCTGCCATGAAGATCTGGATCTGAACAGGGACGGCCATTCCAAACTTTTTTCTAATATGCATAGCATAGTAAATTGAGCATTGAGATGATAGGGTAAAATAATAACTAAAGCCATGTATTGAACACTAATCTGGGTGTTACACACGCGCGCACCCACACACACACGCATGCACGCACGCGCACACACACGCACTTATATACTCATTTAATGCCTGAATTTAAATATTTTAAAAATATTTATTTATTTATTATGTATACAATATTCTGTCTATATGTATGTCTGCAGGCCAGGAGAGGGCACCAGACCTCGTTACAGATGGTTGTGAGCCGCAATGTGGTTGCTGGGAATTGAACTCAGGACCTTTGGAAGAGCAGACAATGCTCTTAACCGCTGAGCCATCTCTCCAGCCCCCTGAATTTAAATCTTGCTAACATCTTTAGATGTCAGTTCAGCGTCAACTTTAATTCAATTCAGGTTCAGAAAAAATATCTCATTCAGTTAAAACGTCTAAGTGCATTTTAGAGAAATGTTATTCATACGTAATAGCCTCACTTTTTATAAGAGAACAAAGAAAAATAACTTCAGAAACAATGTGGAACACAGAGAAGAAAATCTCTTGGAAACACTGAAGAGCATCTGGAGGACTGGGATCCCTAATAAAAGACTTCTGGAAAGGTATAAGGAGGTGACCAAGGAGAGGAGACTCCAGGGGACACATGTGAACGTTGGATTGTTTCATCAGCAGCTTAGAGATCCCTTTCTTCAGTGTGAGTGCTTTTAGGTATGGCTATCTGCTCACCATGGCAGACTTTCAATGCCCAGACCAAATCCCTTGGGCTCCCAGGTCACCATCTTTGTGAGCTGGGAGCACCAAACATCCTACCTTAAGAGGCTCAGGGAGAAGTGCTGAAAGTTTCTCTGCGTATTCGTGCATTGGAGGGTGGAAGAAGACAGAGCTTGTATGCCACAGGCGATCCATCTGCTTTTGTGCCACTGCAGTTACCTTCCTGGAGAAACACATAACCAGTCAAGCGTGCACCCCCAGTAGGCTTGTCCTCTCCCCCGGGTCATTGAATCTGGACCCTTGGCTGCTTCTTCAACAGTTTCAGGAGGCAGGATTCACCGGAGCAGCGATCCATGGTGACGAGCGTTTTGTAAAGTTGAAGAGTCATTCTTTAAAGAATCAGTCTAGCCTTTCATGTCAGAAGGCTCACAACGAAGGCAAGTTGCAACTAAAGGCGGGTAACCATGGGGGGCCCAAATAAGAAGGCTTTAGGAAGATGGGGAAATGTGTTCGAACTTGATCTAAATGGCAGCAGGGGCTGGTGTTCGATTCACACCAATTCTGTTTGCTATTAATATCTGCTACACCTAAAAATTAACCTAGTGGTTGAATAATTTGAGAAATACCAGGCTAAACAAATTCCTCTACTGTGGGACTTGCTAGAGCCTTTGGTTGGCATATGGCTGTTCTCAAAGAAGGAAGGGGGGGGGACGTCATAGGGTGTCCTATTCTTATCTTTTCCTGGAACTTTTTCTAAGGAACAACTCCCGTGGTTATCATTCCACAAATCTCACTTAAGAAAATTCTAAAGTGTCCTTTTTGAAGAGATGAGCTCTTTGACAACAGCATTGCTGATAGAAATAAATCAGAGAGTCACATGACATATAGAATGGAGGGGACATAGATTACTGGTGAGGTGGTGGCAGGCTGGGTGGGCAAGGTGGCCTTCCTCTGGAGAGCAGAGGAAGAACTCTGAAAACACTTGTGCTAATGAGAACTGTGGGAAGAGGAACCCCCAGGATTGGGGAGTTTTTGGTGGAGGTCTCTGATCTATGGCATCAGGTTGGCTGCAGGAAATGGAAAACAGGAAAATTCAAGAGCAGCTTTGACTTTCTTGCCTCAAATGCTGGGCAAATTCCAGGAATAAATGAGAGATGCATCAGCTCTCCAGCATGGTCCACATGGGTATCTTGAATAAGTGACTGTGTGAGTAAAAAAAAAAGATCGGCTTTGTGGAAAAGACGGAGTTAGTCTTAGCATATGTTGAGATGGGAGATTCTGCATAGAATTGAGGGATGTGGGGCACCCTTTCTGCACGTATCAACTTATTACTGTATTTTGGTGAGGGACCAAGGCTGAAGATATCAAATTGGATAAAGCTGTTGAAAATGTATCAAAATAAACATGGCAGGAGGTGTCAGTGAAGGGAGATGGGAAAGAAGCAGAGAGAAGAAGCGGGACAGAGATAAAGACAGAACCGGAATGCTCAAAGTCAAGGTCATAAGAAGCTGTACAAAGGTCAAGAGTGTGAGGAAGAGCTGTCTACTGCCAGGGACATGGTCAGTGTTTGGAGTATTCTGCTCACACTGTTCTCTGCTTTCATGAATATTTGTACTCCATTGTTAGGGGTTTCTGAGATTTAGCTTGGACGCTTGGGACTTACACCTCCTGAAAACAGAAGAGGGAAAGAGTAGGAAGGAGAGAAGGAGAAGTTTGAGCCTGGGGGCCCAAGTCATGTCTCTCCTCCTGTTAGTTGCCGGAGAGACTTCTTGGCCCTTGCTTTGATTGGGGGACCTCTACCCATTCAAATGATTTTGTCTGTACTTTTTCCATAATACTTTGTATGTGTATATATGCTTATATATAATACACATGTGTGTATTACTGTACATTGCTATATATGCATATTACTATTGCACATATATTATTCTATATGTATAAACATTAAGTTTATTAACCAAATTCTTAAGGGCAAGAGATAATGGACCCTCTACAGCTCAGGAAGCCCTACAAAAGAGGGGCAGAAATAGTATAAGAGCCAGAAAACTGTAAGTCAGCTGTAAAACTCGCCTAGCCTAGAAATGGGTGCAAAACCAAGACCAGAACAATGCCAATATGAATGAACTTGTTAACATGCATGGGGAAAAATGTCACTGGGTCCCATCCCTAGAAAAGGAACGATAGGCAACCATTGACTGCGGGGAGAAGGAGTATTAGCCTCTTCCAGGGATGAGCCCCTTACTCATCAATGACCAATGCCCGGTGGTCAGGCCTGAAACTTTGTACACATAAACAACAAAATGAAGTAAGCAGGTTGTATTCATATATATTTGTGCACACACATGTCTATCTAACAAATACAATCAAGCAAAAGAGGCTATCAATTTGAGAGTGGGTGGAGCGTGGAAAAGGTTCGAGGGGAGGGTATTTGGGATGAGCTGGCAGGTAGAAATGGAGGGGAAAGTGTGGTCATCCTCTTTCAGTTAAAAACACTTGAAAAAGCATCACATAACTATAATAGAGTAGCATATTATATAATAAAAGTTAAAAAATAGAATGGCCACACAGAAACCCAGAGGATCAGCGTGTGGGAGAGCTGCTCAAGGCTTCAAACAATCTCAGCTTTATTTCACGCATTTCTAAGTCAATGTCCAGTTAGCGCTGCATCTCTCTGTCACAGTAGCATCCCCAACAACCTCTCAGAGTCCACAAAGATGATCCATTATGGATTCAGCAGTCACTTCTTATGGTTCCTACTATCCTGGACATGCCTATCTGTTTGCCTGACTGCAGCCTGCCACTTGTCACTTCCCTCAGCCTATCACTCACTCACTCACTCACTGTCTTTGGGACGTTTTCTCCATCAAGAAACACATGGAGAGACAGAGAATCACATGGTACCTGCCATGCTGTGTGTGCAGTGGGAATGATCAAAGCTTCCATTAGAAAGAAAAAAAGGACAGAATCAAGTTTGTTTGTTTGTTTTTCCTTACTGAGGAAAGCATGTAGGTTCGTGTCAGCACAGACTGTAACATACATAATTTAAAGTCAGAATATATAAATCAAGGGTTCCAAGTATGATCATTGTCTATGTTATTTCTTGGAGTGCAACCGTCCTGCCCCCAGATTTAGGGATACTCACGGGTGACAGTGACCCACACTAACAGTTACAATCCCAGAGAAGAAGTCCAGGTATCTGTTTCCCTCCGAATCGAAGAGCCACTCCATGTGTCCCTGGTGGAGCATCAGAGGCTTCTGGAAATATGCTGTTTCCACAGGAGAAAGATGCTGCTTATGAATCTCCAGAGCACGGCTGTAGGGAAGGGACTACAGGTAAACAAGTTAAAATTGGTTTTCTTATTCCTGGGTCCTGCAGGATCAAGAGCAGATCAGTATACCAGGGCCTAGTCCCCTTCATGAGCATAACACATGACTCGTTGCTATATCGGCTTACAAATGGGCACATGATTCAGTATGTCCTGGGAAAATTGAAATCTTTTCTGCTTAGTAGGTGACATTATCATTGTGTTAATTCTTATTTATTATTTTTTTCCCTGAAGTGGACATGAAGAAGAGAGTTGGAACTCCCATTTCTCAATAAAAAACCTTGGTTTCAAGTTGATTTTACCATGAAAATAAAAAAAACCTTGGAAGTAAGTGGCTAAAGTGATGCTACTTTTGCTGCTGTAGGCTTATGAACATTAAAAAAATAAACAAATAAATTCTGGCCATCATGGCACACACCTTTATTTAATTCTAGCACTTGGGAAGCAGAGGCAGGTGGACTTCTGTGAGCTCCAGGACAGCCAGGACTACTCTTAGAATGACCCTGCCTCAAACAAAAACAAAACAAACAACAAACTAAATAAATGAGGTGATGATGATGTTGGCCATTGAATCCAGGGCTTTATACATACTAGGCCAGGGCTTTATCACTGAGCTTCAGACCAAAGTTTTCTCTCTCTCTCTGAACATGTGTGTGTGTGTGTGTGTGTGTGTGTGTGTGTGTGTGTGTATGCACATGCACAGGCATCTGTAGTGTGTGCATAGGTAGTATATGAGTGTGAAGGCAAACAGTCAACACTGAGTATCTTCTTGAATTGCTCTTTGCCTTAGTTTTTGGAGACAGCATCTCCCCCTGAACCGAGAGCTCACTGATTTTGCTAAGAAGCTAGCTCGTATGCCTCAGGAGTCCCCGTCTCTGTTTCCCCAGTTTCATTGTGATCACAAGCACCTGCTGCCATGCCCAGAATTTTATGTGGTGACTGGGATCTGAATTCAGGTCTTATACTTCCTCCTCTAGACTTTATTCACTAAGCTGTCTCCCTAGCTCACTGTGTTTTAGATAATAAAACTGCTCCCAACATCTTAGAGCTTTTTCCCCATTGCTGTAACAGAAAACTGACAAAAGGGACATAAGGCTGGACATGAGGGGGTCACACCTTTAATCCCAGCACCCAGAAGGCAGAGACAGATTTCCTCTGGGAGTTTAAGGCTTCTCTGGTTCACTTAGGGAGTTCCAAGATAGCCAGGACTACAAAGAGAGACACTGTCTCAAAAACCAAACCCCAGAAAAACAAAACCCAAAACACAAACAAAAGCAACTTAAGGAAAGTTTATTCGGGGTCATGGTTCAGGCTACAGCCTGTCGTGCAGGAAAGTCATCCTGGCAGAAAATTGACAGAGCTGGTCCCATTCTACCCACAACCAAGTTATAGAACAACGGATGCAAGCATTCAGCCAGCTTTCTTCTCTGTATTCAGTTCAGTACCCTACGCTCTGGGGAAGTTCCCACTCGCAATTATGATGGGGTTTCCCCACCATGGTTAATGTTGGAGGGATAATTCCACCAGGCACACAAGAGGGCCATTCTCAGGTGATTTTAGACTCCTCCCAGGTGACAATAGTAATCATCATGCCTATGCTTTCTTTTTGTAGAGAGCTCCTGATTGTTGACTTTAAAATTTAGGTCCAAAAAATATGATGTAGAATAAAAGGACTCCTGAGTGTGTGAGAGAGGGAGGAAAGGAGACAGAAAGAGTGAGAGAAATTGTTGTTAATCTGACAACAGGAAAACAATTATACTTTTTGGTGGGGAGGACTAAGGAAGTTCACTTGACGTGAGTGACATGAATGCATCTGTACTTTCTCTCCATCTCTCTCTGTGTATCATCCTGTAATAGTCCTTGCTTGTGCTTTCTGGCTCACAGACGCTTAACAACCCATATGTAGCTAGTAAATAATGTAGGAAGGCTTCAGACACTCCCTAAAACCTAAAGAGTAGGACAGCTAGGATAAAGCTGTTTACTTACAAAGCAGGGGTTATCTGTGGGTCCTTTTGGGGGGAACAACTTTGGAAGTCTTGGGGACTTCCGAGGGAGACCTTTCTTCTTTTCTGAAAGCCTGAGTCTTACCTGGTATCGCTCAGGTGAGAAGTCACATGATGGCATGCTGGGCTTTGTGTGAAGAGTGAGCCTGGATCTGGGTATCCAAGAAGCACCTACTGAAATGAAGTGAGTTAGGATCTCTTTGTGTCGATCACTTATGATTACCCGAATCAATTAGGCAATTTTGTTTAATAAAATTACATTAGTTTTGATTTTAACACTGGGGTATCTTAATAGCGGATTTTCGGGACAAGAAAATGATCAAATCTAGTACAAAAAGTAAGGAAGATAAGGAAGCAGGATTTCCCTCCACAGCCCCTCTTACAAACTTAGAGAACTCAGTTCAAGCCAACCCTACTTATTATTGGCTAAATATGTATTGTCAGATGGCAATGCAGCATGCAGGGGATGTCCATCCACGTTGTTTTCTAAGCTCTGAGTTGCTTAGTGCTTGAAATCCATTGTGTGGTCCAGTGCCTGAAACCTGGGTGACTCTCCACATATGAAATTCACTGTCATTAACTATTCTAGTAGGGAATAAGTAGAAATGGCCATTAGGTAATGGGCTGTACTAATACCTATAAACAGGTCTGTCAGACACCCCCCTCTCCTGAGAAAAGGACCACCAACCTAAGACTATTGAAAAGGGAGAAAGGTTGAGAAGGAAGAATCATTAAATGCTGAGAGTTAGCAGAGACTTCTAGAGTGGGAAGGGGTAGGGAAATTCTTATGTGTAAGTTAGAGGTGTTCTATTCACCTTGGTGTTCAAGTTCCCCATGCTAGTTAGTAGAACAAGAATGAAACTCCAAACTGTCAGCTCCCAGTCTAGAATTCTTTCTCTGCTCACCCTTTCTTGACAGCACAGACTTTGATCTCCCCTCTAAGTGGGGAGATACAGTGCAGTTAGAGGCCATCAGAGAGCATAAGAACCCTTGGGAAAGAATGCTCCTCATTCGGAAGGTTCGGGGTCAGTTTTCAGGTAACTTCGTAGTTGGAAAGAACTGAGGAAGCGAAGCCTCTGACACAGCTTGAAGCTTTGAATGCATGGAGGAAATGCCGGTGTTTGTGTGGCTGTGAAGTCATTCTCGAAAAACTCAATGAACAATGTGTTTCTGAACGAAGCAGGGATGTAATAACTGCATGTATTTTCTTTCAAAATCCCATTCATTTTTTTTCTGCTCCTAACAATCACCAATGTCCTTTAAAAGTAAGGCGGCTTTTGGTTACCCATGCATAAGAATGACAGGGAAAAGACAACTTAAGTTTTCTGAGAATTTTATCTTCTGAAAGCTTTTTATTGTGTATCTCTGTGCTAATCATTCTCCTGAAATGGAGGGAAAAAAAAGAGTGTTTCTGAGAATTCAAAATCCCTTTATTCCAACAGTCTTATGTCCTGTATCTGTCAAATTGGAGTTGCCCAATGAGGAGGCTGAGAGTTCATTGACTATGTAGATGTAAGAATTAGGAGAGAGAGAGAGAGAGAGAGAGAGAGAGAGAGAGAGAGAACAGGAAGAGGGATGATGGAAAAGACTTGACAAAGAAAAGCTGTGATTTTAAACAGTCAAGGTGGACTCAGTCATACACTCAGGAAAGGGACGAGCACATAAATGGTGAAGCAAGCATTCTAAGTGAGATCCATAAACACATTAGAGAGAAAAGGAAAAAGAGACAGAGGAAGATAAGGACGTTAAGAAGTAAGGCAGAGAGGTAATCAAGCAAACTAAAAGAAGGAAAGAATTATTCTATAAGCAAATTACATAATACATAATACTTGGAAAACCCTTCTTGACATATTACCCCTGTCAAAAAGCAAGCTTCACAAGTCATAATGAAGAGATGTTAAGTAGAGGGTTATGAGAGCTTGGCAACACAGAATGTACTCCGTGAGGTGTGACTCATCCAGATACACTTTGTGTCTTCTAGGTTCCTTTGTACACACATCCCATTTCCTGTCTGTTCTGCTATTCAGGATAGACACTGAGTTAGGTTAGTAAGGTTTTCATGACATAATGGATGGCCACATTTTTATTACATACAGATAACATTAACTGGACTCAGTGTTGTTAAAAACAACAAAAAATAAAAAGAGGTTTTTGGGGGAGAATGTGGTGGGGTTAACTGGGGGAGTGGGATTAAGGTAATGGTGGATGAATGTGATTAATATATATAGAAAAAATGTATGGAAATTTCAAAGAACAAAAATATTTAAAAATGTATTTCTACTCTATATTGAAAATGAATCATTTCCATAACTATATATGCATCTTTAGACCAGAATGACTATATGGATCAAGGTGGGTGAGGTTAAGTGATTTACACGTACCAATTACACACAGTAAATGCTCAGGCATTGTAGGAAATTTATGACTTACTTTATGGTTTTACATATAAAAAACACTTAAAACATATAACTGCTTTATTTACCCAAATGTTCAACTTTACTTTTCTATATCCCTTTTCTTTATTTTTTTTTCTCATATTTTAGTTATTTATCTGTTCATTCCTGTTACACCTGTGGGATATACAAAAATGGGCTTGCTTGTTCATTATGACTATATCTGTAATACTAGAACCTACTTACTTAGTAGGTGCCCAAGAACTTTGAATATTTTGCACATACTATGTATGCATGAATAGTGTTCAGTGTGTATAAGATGAACAAACACAAGCACACACATATGTACATGGTAAGCAAGTAGACAAAGGGACTTCAAGAGTATTTGGAAGGTTAGGGAAAGAATAGGGATTAAAAGCTATGTGGTAAGATTACTGCTCCATAGTTTTCTTGATATAACTCTATGTAGGGTTCCAATCTGGAAATGACTATATGGTATCACCTCTCTTAAGTCAAATTGACTAGTATCAAAAAGGCAAGTTAAACAAAAACAACAAACAAATGTTGTTGAAGCTGTAGAGAAGCACAGTTTTGGCCAATGGCTTAGTAACCAGGTAAGAAATATGAACACACACAAACACACACACACATACACACACGCACACATATATGGAGAGAGAGAGAGAGAGAGAGAGAGAGAGAGAGAGAGAAGGTAGAGTTTAGGAGACACCATGTAGATACCAAAGGAGAAAAATGCCAGAACATTACCGGTAAGCCACAGCCTTGTGATGATACACAGATTAACATAATGTGTTGATTTAAGATGTAAGAGCTACCTAGGAATATGCCTGAGCCATTGGCCAAACAGTGTTGTAATTAAAATAGTTTCTGTGTGATTATTTTGGTCTGAGCAGCCAGGAAATGAAAGTACAGTCTCTGCTTACAAATGGTGCCTAAATGTTTGGCAAGAATTTCCACATAAAGCCTGAGAAAGCTTTTTTTAAAAAAGGATTCTAGACAGACAAGAACAGAGTAAGTGCAGTTTTTGGTAACCATCTTGTAACTGGTAGGCTCTGTTTGCTGGCAGTGAGCAGAGGTATGGCTCCTTTAAGAAAGGCTTCCTGACTCAGCCTTAGCAGCAAAAACCGTGCAGCTCTTCTAAGAGGTCCTGCCACCAAACACTTAAATGGAGTTTATGAACAGCTGGTGGCATGCTTCATGGTGGTGGCACGGGACTAGAAACTCTAGAGTTGTGATAAATGTGGCTCCTTCCAGTACCTCTGTCATTAAGCTAGAGTCTCAGGAAGCCAAGTAGTGGGGTTGATCCAGCTGTGAAAGTCACAGCTTTAATCCTAGCCATATTGCTTAGCAAATTAAAGACTCATGTGGTCAGAAAAAGATAAAGATATACAATAAAGACAGATTCAGATGAGAAAAGCAAACAAACAAACAAACAAAAACCTCTAAACAGTTTACTGTGTTTTTTAAAAAAATATATGTAGCCTTGGGAGAGAAAAGAAAAAGGACAGAGAAAGTACTTAAAAAAATAGAGCAGTTGGGTGTGGTGGCACACTCCTCTAATCCCAGAATTTGGGAGACAGAAACAGGCAGATCTCTTAGAGTTCAAAGCCAGCCTGGTCTACAGAATGAGATCCAGGATAGCCAAATATACACAGAGAAACCTTGTCTTAAAAAACCTAAAAATTAAAAAATAAAAATAAAAGAAATAGGGTAAAAAAAGCCATACAAAGGTGGAAAATATACAAAGGGTCTGGATTATGTACATTATTGTGTTTCCTTTGAATTTTTTGACTTTGAGTGAGCTAACTACAGAGAAACATCTTATTGTTTAGGCTGCTAAGCTAAATCAACATATATATTTTAAAGGTATCTTGACTCCAAAATTTAAGTCTAAGGACATGTAACTTAGGAAAAGAAGTTCTGCTTTTGTTTCCACAGAGGATATAGAAAGCTGTGGATTCCTTACTGGCTAATATGATTTGATCAAACAAGACCCTTTGAAGTGATGGTACAGGTGGTCCAACATCCATGACATCTTTAAAACTGATAGCTGAGATGGACCAACCACACATGAAACCTCATGAAAGACCTGATTAAGAGTGCCCCAACCAGCAGGAAGCAGTCTAAAAAATTCCCAAACATTCTTTATAAATTTTTTTTTTATTTAAAAGGGGTTGATTATAAATGGTTAATGGTAACAGTCAAAGTCTTTCTAAAAAAAAAAAAGGAATGATATGATGTAGAAACGAATACTTTACATTGGTATGGACTTTGGTTTATTGATACAAATTTAAGGGCAATTTTTAATATGAATATTTCTACTCTTCTTTAAAATATTGTTTATACACTTCATTTACAAATGTAATGTATAATTAAGAAATACAGATTAGTAGTCATTCATAGTAATCAAACTTTTAGTCAAGTTAGTTAGATTTTATTTATTTATTTATTATGTACACAATATTCTGTCTGTGTGTATGCCTGCAG
>LOEQ01002252.1:161368-172596 GCA_001685075.1 Bramus lutescens | reverse complement strand
CTTTGTGAGAGATGGGAGAGAGACTACTGAAGTGGAAGGAAGATTCTCCTGCAGGGCCTGGAGGCTTGTCTCTTAAAGGGACAGGACAGACCATTACAGCACACACACATAAAATTAGAAAATCTTTGTTTCTTTTTTCTTTTTCTTTTTTTCCAGTTTGTTTTGTTTTCCAAGACAAGGTTTCTCTGTGTAACCAAGGCTATCCTGGATGGACCTCCCTCTGCAGACCAATCTGGCCTCGAAATCAGATCAGCCTGCCTCTACCTCCCAAGTACTGGGTTTGTCACCACCACCCAGCAAGATTTTAAACAAATTTTAAAGAAGAGGAGGAGATGGAGGGAGAAGGCAATGATGACAGCCTTCAGCAGGGCTTGATGGCCCAGTCCTATAATCCTAGTGCTTGGGACATTAGTGCCGTAGCAGTATGGGCTCTAGGTCAGCTTGAGCTACAGAGCAAGACTCCACCCACCATAAACAAATACCCGCAGAATGCTCATCTCAGTCCTTACATTTTGGCTTTCAATTGGTTGTTCTGCTAGCCCTCTTAACTTCAAGCTTTCCCAGCTTATCCCCATGATCCAAGCATGTTCAACTGTTTGACATGTCATTATGGCATTGTCATCTATAAAATGTATGTTCAAGAATCACACAGTTGAGTTATACAAGCAAACAGAAAACCTCCAAAAGCGTTAAGTTTACGATTTTGTGTTGGGCTACATTCATAGCTACATTCATGGGCTTCATACGGTCCACAGGATGCAGGTTGGGCACATTCCAAAGAGCCACTTCAAAGGCTTTTGATGCTTATATGGTTATTTCACCATCTTTTCACTTATCCATTCAATACATATTTACTACAACCTGTTACTGTATGCCAGAAGCTATTTGGAATCTGAGGATACCAATAAAAGACCTGCTCTCCATGAATGCTTTTACTTTCCTGATGTCAGTCAGAGGCAATAACAATTAACTCTAATGTCAGCAATCCTTGAACCCTTAATGAGCATGTACTTCTTTTTTAATTTTAATTATTATTGTGTGGGTATATGACTTATGTGTGTGGTTTGTAGAGATCCAAAAATATGAGACTATTCCACCTTGTCTGAAGGTCAGAGAGTTTGAGCTTATTTTTGCTTTTTCAAAGTTGTTAACAACAGGTGTGACTATAGAACAAGGTATCCTGACCTAGGGTGTGGTTACCTGTTTTGAACATTAAGATGGCCCAAAGGTCAGAGAATTCAAGCATACTTCTGCTCCTTCTTTTGAAATAGGAAGTTTGACTTAGGGAGTGACTGTGTGCAGGATACTTGGCCAGGGTGTGTTCACTATCCAAATATTGAATATTTTTCAGGAATTAATGGCTTGATATCTCAAGTATTGAAACAAGTAAATATTCTGGTTGTCCTTTGTATCATGCTAAAGTAGTATTTTTGCCTTCTTCCCCTCCCCCTTTTATAATAAGTGTATGGAAAATTAAACACGGGTGAGCTCAGAACACAAAACTTAGTATGCAGGAGGCCCTGAGTTGCCCTCCCGTTACTATCCTACGTTTCTGTGTTTCTTTATTAGCTCTGTTCTTTCTATCTAACATTTGGAATCCCCACACCTCTACACTGGAACATATAAACCAGCTGCAGCAAGGATCGTGGCAGAAGTCAACCCAAAAAGGTGGCTTCCAACAGAGACTGACATGCACCATTGTGTGTGTGTGTGTGTGTGTGTGTGTGTGTGTGTGCGTGTGTAGATCAGAGGACAACCTTGTAGAGGTAGTTCTCTCTCTCTACCTTTACATGGGTTCCAAGGATCAAACCCGGGTTGTCAGACTTGCATAGCAAGTGCCTTTCCTCACTATGCCATCACCTCCCTCTTTTTTAGTGTACATACATTTCTAGGTGCGCTTAATAATTCTTATTTATTTATTTTACATTCTAAGCAGAGTTTCCCCTCTTTCCCAGTCCCTTCCCATGCTTAATGACTCTTTTTTCTGTTTCAAAAAACTTTATTTTTACTTGGCCCAAGACTTGGGAGGGCCTCCAGGGTGGTCACAAAGCTGCCTAGCGGCTTGAGAGGGTCAGGTGAAGGTCCTGAGGCTGGCTGGTGCAGAACAGAGAAGGGAGCCCCATGGAAGGCAAAGCCTCCTCGACGTACTTGAGAGTGAGCCACTCAAAGAGATGCTCTGTGCCCAGAGATGGTTAGGGTAGACCAGTCTGCATTGGCTGTGGCCCAGCCAGCCTACGGAGGTTGTCAGGTGGTTGCCCATCTTCTTGGTGAGCTTTCCCTCCTCATTCAGGAAGTGGTTTTCCAGGAAGTCACAGAAATGACGCTCTATGCCTGCAGAATCCAGGGAATGAAGACCCAAAAGGGCCTGGTTCAAGTTCTTCTCCAGGGCCAAGTCACCTTCCATGGCCTCCTGGGTTTTACCCTACTCATTTTGAGATGGCCTCTGCACATCCTGGAAAAGTGCATGACCCTGCCATCTGTCTGCAACTTGAGCCCTTACACCTTGGCCAATTCACAGAAGTTATCTACACCCTCCAGATTCACATCATCCCAATCAAAATAGTAGCTTGAGTCACAACCTCCTGATCAAAATAATAGCCCGGGGAGAGGTGGGTGTAGGAGGCCCACAGGTCCAAGTTGACCAAGCAGAGTTCACGGCAGTCTCTGTTTCAGTGGAATAGTTCTGATAAATCTGGCAGGTCACAGCTGATCCTCAGTACGGCACTAACCACAAAGGGATGGTGTGACTGATCCTAGGAGCTGATGGTGGCGAGAAGATGGTCCCAGAGGCTGTAACTGGGGAGACTAAAAGTTGACGGGGAGCTAACAAAGAGGGAGTCCTTGGGTCTGTCCTGTCCAAACGTTGTTGGAGCAAGACAGATCCACGGGACTTCTGAGGTACTGTTCTACTTAATGATTCATAAAGGAAACAATATTGATAAAATATGCTGTCATAGTTATTTTAATATACCTTAACCTATGTTTTCTCCCTTGGAAATTTCATTAAAATATTTCATCCTGTGGATTTGGAAAAATGTTTGGACACATGTGTAGATAAACACTATTTAACTGAATTTATTTATCTGTTTTACTAGACCCCTAACTCAATGATACATGCAATAGATACATAATTTAATATACAAATTGTTTTAATTGTTCTGTTTTAATACTATTCAGAAAACCAGGTTCTTAATCACTGTTGAGCTCAATCATAATTTCCACCTCAATCTTTAAATTTCTAATTTCCCAAATGATCTACTTTAAAGCTTCATTTTCTGCATTAAAGAGGCCATTAAACACATTTATGCAGGCAATTAAAAGGCATTGCCTAGGACCGGCAGAAAACCATGGATGTATTCAATTGCCCTCACTTTAAATCAATCAGCTAACATGAGTCTGTAATTAAAACCCATATGGTGGGGAAGCCTACCTTGGCTAGAAATACATGCTACTTCTGTGAGCTCTGGACTCAAAATGAATGAAAGTCAATCATATTTCTTCTTGCTAGGAGAATCATTATGAAGGTGAGGAGGCAGAGCAGCTGAGAGCATCATAAGGCAAGCCAGAGGCTGCATGTCAGTCATCATGATGGGAGGTGAGGGATGTGTCAGAGATTTGGAAGGTCTTGAGGGAGCCACAGGAGGCATTTTCCTAGAGAAAAGGCTGCTCCTTTGTCCCCGGTTGCTTCATATTACTGGTATCTCTCTGCCTTGAACACCTGGCCCTCCAAACACAATATTTAGACTAATCCTTATTTATTCACTCATAACCATTATACTTTTTACACAAAAGGGCAGAACATATTGAACTTACTACTTAATTTGGCTTGTTCACAGTAACTAATCCTAACAATTAAACTTGGCTCTATATTTGATTCAAGAACTTGAAACAGAGCAAGAATAGTTCCTTATGACTCATGAAGGAAATGGAAATAACTTTCATAAAACAAACCAGCAAAAGATAGAAAACAGAAAGGAAATTATGAATGACAGAATGTCACAAGTGCCATGTTGGGCTGTTTTGTCACGATCTTAGGCACAGCAGGTTTGTACGTTCTGGGGTAGGGATGTGAGGATCAGAAATGTTAGGTAGGAGAAACAGAGATAAGAAAGAATCAAAGAAACACAAGATAGTAACCAGAAGACAACTCAAGGAATACTGAATGCTTAATTCTCCATGGGCTCCTATATTTGGATACTTGGTTCCCAGTTGGTAGAATTGTTTGGGAAGGATTAGGAGGCATGGTTGGTTGGAGGTGGTGTGTCACTGGGGGTTTTAAAAGGCCATGCCATTCTCAGCTCTCTCTGACTCCTGCTTGTGGATCAGATGTGAGTTCTCAGCTACTGCTCCAGTGCCACGTCTGCCTTCCTTCTACCACGCTCCCTGCTGTGATGGTCATGACTCACCCTCTGAAACTGTAAGCCCCAATAAACCCTTTCTTCTATGAGCTTCCTTGGTCAAGTTATCTTAGCATAGCAGTAGAAAAATAACTAAGACATGAACTAACAGGATCTATGGTTGCTGTTAGGAAAAATTTAAATATTGTCCCTGTTATGTAACTATTTCCATTAAATTGAAATATTCCCTCCTAAAGAGAGAGTCTCTCATTGAAGAGATTTATAGAGATCATCTCTTATCTTCAATCAAGTTCTTTTCCCACCCTCTTTCAGGAACAAAGTGGGCAAGCCGAGAAGACTTCATGGTGGGTGGGGAGTTTGTTGTCAGCTCAGTACCAGCAAGTTTATATAAGGGTTTGAGAATCACTGAAGGAGGCCTCCAGACTCAAGTAGTATGTAAAGACAAAGAGCTTTTATTCCAGTACGTGGGGGGGTCACCATTTGTACAAAGTGGCGACCCCAAAAAGAGCTTGCAGGCCCCTTTTAAGCTCAGCTAGGGGAATTCTAGGAACAGTTAGGTCATCTCAAACACAATCGGTTAAGTAGGCTGTAGTTACATTAGTACAGTTTTAATTGCCTGTGGTTATAGTTTTACCGTTTTGGGGCATACTTGGGCAAGACAGGGTATGTTTTAGGGAGATTACAGGAACTGTCCTTTTTGGTCACTGTCCTGAGGTACTGTGGGGGCTGACTCAGGCCTACTATGTGCTCTCTCCTTCATCTCTGCCTATGTGCTAACAGAAACTCAGGTCCAGTTGTAAAATGGAAAAAGTTCAGAATTTCTACTTACTAAAACAACAGATTGTCAGGCAGGATTTAAATGCAATGGATTTGAACCCTTGGAAGCAGAGGGAAAACGGCAGATAGCAATTACAGCTTTGAGAATTGCTACAGCTGTGGGAAGTGAGATTCTGTAGGTCTTGAGAGCATCAAGCCTCAAAACCTGAAGCTGCAGTTCTGAAAGCCTCAAATAGCTGTGTGTTGCAGGAATCTAGCAGAGTCACTGTAACTAGGGTAAACAGTAGAACAAATAGCTGTTTCCCAGAAGTACTTGGACCTTGAAGAATCATTGTGGAAAACAGAGATTGTTTCCCACAATTTGTAGAATTGTTTTTCTAAGGGGGTGTTACAGCCTTTCCATGACTTTGGTCACAGGATGCTCCGGTATACCTGGAGGTCTTGGATTATTGGGTACTGCAAAGGTACAGAGTAAGGACTAAAGGAGCAGGGGCATGACACTTTCCTTTAGAGAGACATAAAGATTAGTTTAGAGACCTTGGAAAAGCAACTTTCTGTAACAATCAATAAATATGCCTTTGTATGGTGGTTCGAGGTTCAGTCCATCAGAGGCTGGACCTTCCTGCTGATGCACAGGTCTGAAAGACTTGGAGTGACCCCAGCTGCTGAGGGGATTTCCCTTGTTTGCAGTCATAGATGGAGTCCAGGGGGTTGGCCTAAGTGAACTCTCTGCCCAAGGCAGAAGCCTCAAGAGTGGGGAAGGCTCTGAGGAGCCATCCTCAGCAACTCCTGAAGTGGTCTTTAATCTTCTGGTTTAATCCTCTGGAAAGAGAAAGATCATCTTCGGTCAGATCCTCCAGGAGATGGACTCTGAAGGCTTCCTTGTCTTCTCTTCCTTCAAGTTCTTGGTGCTTCTATCTCTAAAACCACAAAGTGTCCAAATGTATAAGGTGTCAGTCAGTTGGGTTCTAATCAACTGAATGCAGTAAATAAGGTAAGAAAAATAGGGCCAAACAACTGTCAAAACTTGTGGGGGAGAGGAAGAACTGCAAGTCTGCCAAATAAGTTGTCAAAAGTTCACAGTCAGATCTACACGTCTTTGTGCAGAGACAGGGAAATTGGTATGGAAGTTTCTGTTTGTTCCCAGTTGCCACAATGGTCTTGGCCTGCTACATGTGCTGTTTCCATTATTTAGAGATCTGGCTGTCAGTTTTGTTCAACCAGGGATTTTGTTTATCAACCATCTGCTCTTTGAGGCTCTTTTGCTCCCAGACCTTGAGCCTGTGGGCTGTCAGAAGAGGTTATATAGGTAAGTTGTCACTTGCACTGGCATGAGTTTTTGGTGCTGTGTGGTGGTTTGAACGAGCATGACTCCCATAGTTTCTTATAGTAAAATTCTTGGTCCCCAGTTAATGGAACTGTTTGGGAAGGATTAAAAGGTATGATCTTGCTGGATAAGGTATGTCACTGGGGATGGACTTTGAGGTTAGAAAAGCCCATGCCATCTGAGTTAGTGCCCCCCCAATCTCTCTCTGCCTTAAGGTTGTTGTCTCAACATTTAAGCTCTCAGCTACTGCTCCAGCACCATGCCTGCCTGCCTGCTGCCACGCTTCCTGCCATCATGGCCAAGGACTCACCTCTGAACTTGGAAGCTGGGTTAACTATTTCTTTTATGAGCTGCCTTGGTCATGGTGTCTTGGCACAGCAAAAGAAAAATAACTAAAAATAAGGTGTCTTTGCCTTTGAATCATGCATGCTCATGTAACTAATCTCTCACTTATGCTTCATCTGTGAGTAGCCCCCAATAAAATTCACTGATTCACTAAGTTATGCTTGGGTAGAATCATTTCTTTGCTTTGTTGTTGGTATCCTATATGGGGCGAATAGACATTCAGCCCCTGCCCCTGAAAAGTCAAGTGGTTGGTACATGAACAGGAACTGAAGAAACCAAGGGTGAACTGGGGAGTAATACTTGCATGGTCCCTATGGTGGATGCTGATTTATGCAGATGAGGTTGATTCGTGAGAGGGTGGAGGGTTCAGGGGGGCAGTCCCAATATGGCTATGCTTCCCCATTTGGGTATGGAATGGTATGCCTTCTTGCTATAGTGTTGATTGCATGCTCCTTGTAAGGGGTGCTAGGATGTGTGACCAAGGCCAGGCCATCTGAGATTGGAGTATCCTTGTAGTAAATCACAGGCTAGGCATCTTTCTCACAGCATGCCTCCTTAGTGAGTGAGGTCTACCACCCAGTGTGGAATAGAACCAAATCTTTGATGGACTAGGTAATATATGGAAGTCCCTGAAAGTGGCAGGTATGAGACTGGGTGGCTAGCATATCACTTGTGTGTGGCCTTTTTTGTGGATGATAAGATACACAGCTGAGGCCTGGTTATCTTCCCAGAAAGAATTTACCCACATAAGAGAGGAATTGCTATAGGAAAAGGACATGAAATGCTATCTCCTGCTGTAGCATCTTATTTCACGGTGAAAGTGGGGGAAAGGGAGAAGGAGGTGGGGGGACTGGCTTACCAGTTCTTATCTTGGCAGGATTCAAGGAAAGAGTACAAATTATACTAAATTTGTGTGCTCAAAATTTCCTCCTGGGATCCAAAAACGTGGAACTTGTAGACAGAAGTAAAGAGGAAGATGAGAACATGGTAGAAGTGATAGAAGATAGCCCTTATTCCCAACCTTTAGTAGGGAAAAAGAGAAATATCTGTGATTCACCAGGCAAATGGGGCCTCAATAACAGCGATGCAGGAAAACTTAGTAATCAGGGAATGGTCTGTCCTTCAGCAGCTTGAATTGGAAAAGACTTTTATACAAGTAATGATAGAGCTATCCTGGCTTGTGAGGCTCTAAGTAATAGGAGTAGATGGGAAGGAAGTAGAAAATCTGAGAAAAACTATCCATTTCTCATGAGATAAAGGCTGCATAGCCTGAGATGATACAAAGGAAACTGGTCTCTGCTGATCTGGTTCATGAGTCATTAGGGAACACTTGGTAACCACCATCTGGAACCTCTGTGAAAGTCAGGGACTAGAAGGCAATAGAGGAAAGTCGGGAGTTATTGGCCAAACTGGACACGATACAGGCTGTGTTTGATGCCCAGTTCTTTGTTCCTTGGATCAGATAGGATAATTAAGGAAGAGGCTAACCCAGGAGAGATCCAAGGACTGGATTTAGTGGGTTTTGCTGAGCTCCATGGTGGGACATGATTTTTATGAGGTAGGAGAGACTTTGGTGACTCTGAACAATTTAGACTGGAATGTAACGAAGGTTTGTGAAATGTTAAAGCAAGCCAGAGGCAGGTGAGATAAAGATAATACCTATAAGCAGGTCTTTGAGCTGAAGTTCCTTGGGGGAGAATTATCAAAACCCCAAATGCTACGTTAGCTTCTGGAAAGCTTTAGAACCTGAACAGCAATTCACAGAAGCGATAAATAATTAAACAGTTGCTACATGTGGTGCGATTGGTTTCCATGTTGTGTTCATCCTCTTAGCATTTCATTTTCCTTTCTTATTTATTTATTTTATTTTATTATTAGCATCTCTTAGCCATTTAAGAGCAACTGACTTGCAATGGTGGGTCTTCAGAGATGCTGGCCAGCCTTTGCTTAAAACTAAAAGAGTTTTGTGATACAATGCAATATTAAACATTGAATGTCTTACAGATTTGGGAAAACATTTGAAATCACAGTAAACCAGAAGCTAAAGTGTTTGAATGAATATACCCTATAAGCATGAAACATGCACTCCATGAGACACAAGGTTATTGAGTGAAAATCTCAGTGATGGAGGTGGGCTCCCTCCCTAGGAGGTCAGAGAGGCCCCTGAAGATATTGCTAGTTCTTGTCTGCCAGAGCGAGATGGTAAGTCTCTTTTGCCAAAAACTCACCATACTTTGGTTATATGGCATGAAGAAATCAAGCTGGACTGAGCTGGAAGCTCCATCCCTTCTGACGGGCTTTCATAATGCCAAGAGGTGCCATGCAGGCTTCTTGGGGAGAATTATCCCTACAAGTCCTGCTTGGATATGGACCTTGCATGCCATGGTGCCAGCCCAGCAGGGAAGATGGGCCCGCTGGGGCAAAGGAGGCATAAAACTTGTGGATGCAGCTAACTGCTTGCTTACTGCACTCAAGGTCTGTGCCACAGACGGGAAATCACAACTGGTACTGCAAACAGGGCAAAATTCTATGACTAACTAGATCATAGATGCCAGCAAGGTAGCAACTGCTATTGTTTCAATGTGATGTGGCTGTCAAACTTCCTTCTAAAGTATTTGTGTTTCAACCTCTAGATACTGTTGCTGTCAATCTAGGCCATTGAGGGACGCTTGTTTGGGGGTTTGTTTTTGTTTTTTGCAATGGGCAATAATTACTGTAGAGACTCATATCTACATAAGCTTCTGGGAATAAGTGACTTTTTAGGCACTGGGGTCGAATGCTCAGGTATAGATGAAGGAAAATAACTGGATGCTTGTATCACCCACTCCAAGAACAAGGGTACCTTATGAAAAAGGCATGCAATGAATGCAAGAGCCGTAGGACAGGTTGGCGTGTTGTGTAGTTATTTCCTCTGAATTAAAATATTCCCTTCTCTGGTGAAGAAGGGGATATAAATAAAACTCAGGAAGCAAAAAACTCTGAAACTTACAAGATTCAGAAAGTCCCTATAATGTACAAAATCCAGAAAGGCCTTCCACATGGTTACACAAGCTGTAACAGTTTCTCCGGAGAGAAGGCTATTCTTCTGGCCCACCTGCCTGCAACTTGGGTAGGGAGCTCCATGGATGCAGATTTCGTGAGCTGCCATTCCTACTGGTGTGAACTTTTTGGTGATACCATTGCTGATTCACACAAGATCCTGTAATTAGCCCTCTCATCCACACTTCTGAAATTAACTTCAATTAACTCATAAAGCTGTACTTGGGTGGAATTGTTTCTTTGGTCTGTTCTCAGTGGCTCATTGGGGGTAAGTAAACATTGGTTGGTAGCTCTCTAGGAAAAGTCACACAACTTCTGTGTATAGGAATCACCCCTTAAATTTTCTTCCAAGTAAATCCTTGATGAAACAGAGCATTAGGATACTGCAAATCGAACATTTCCATGTGCCCTGTGTTCTCTTCTCTCCATCTAAGCCCCCCAAGCCTGTTCTGTCTTGTCTTTGCTTACATTACCCGTTTTCATTTATTTTCTTCTCTTTTCTTCCTCCTTTTTCCCCCTCATATTTAGCCTGCTGGCACATGCCTATAATTCTGATGCTTGAGAGCTGAGGCAGGAGGTTCATATATTTGAGGCCAGCCTGAGTCACATGGTAAGACTTTAGCTCAAATTAAAAAACAATCAGTTGTATTAAATAGATATAGGTTTCATTATCAGATTTGTACACATGCATGAGATGTAATACTCTGATTATATCCACCCCATTGATGTCTCTGGCCTTACCTGCTTCCTGCTGGTTCCTTCTGTTTTCTAAATAACCCATCTTCCATTTTACACCATTGACAGTGAAATTTTTTTAATATATCACTTATATCAATTATTATCTGTTGGGGGAGGCTGCTTTTTCATTTTCCCGGCCACCCAGACTCCTGAAATGATCACATAGAAATCTGTATTAATTGCAATACTGTTTGGGCAATAGCTTAAGTGTGTTTCTGGATAACTCTTGTATCTTAAATTAACCCATTTCTATTAATCTTTGTATTGTCACGTGACTGTGGCTTACTAGCAAGGATCCAGTGCGTCTGTCTCCTGTGGGCAGCTACATGGTGTCTCACTAATTCCGCCAGCTTTCTCCCAGCATTCCACTTAGTTTTCCTGCCTAGCTTTACTCTGCCCTATCACAGGCCAAAGAAGTTTCTTTATTCCTTAACCAATAAAAGCCACACATATACAGAAGGACTTCCCACATCAATTTTCATATGATTTTTCACAAGATGGGATTTAATTGAGGTTTCCAAGTCAACCTGATGGCCTCAGTCTTGTCCAGAGTCACACAGGACTGGGATTTTCTGTCTGAATCTCTCTGTGTCTCTGTCTCTGTCTCTCTGCGTCTCTGTCTCTCTGTCTCTCTGTCTCTCTCT